>VMDO01008947.1:0-57856 GCA_007922755.1 Pedetes capensis
AGTATACAGAGACCTGTACACACACACACACACACACACACACACATACACACACGGAAGGTGAAACTGATTAGACCCCAGATCTGGGATTCCAAGTTCCAGGTAACCTCCACTCCAAATCAAAATATCCTGACTTCAGACTTTAAGAAACATCATAATTATACTGAGTATATCTCATAGAGAAAAGATAGTTTGAAAGTCAGACTGATTTTAGGCAGGGCAAATATGTGCTCCTGAGTGGACTATTTCCAAATTAGGAAGAAGCCTACCCTATTGGTGTTTAACAAAACATTAGGCCTGAAATGACACTTTTAATTCTCAGATTTCATTTTACCCAGAAAGTCTCTTGCCTGGGCTATGGCTAAATGCTGTGTTCCCTGCCATAGAAGTCTGTGTATTTTGCCTTTTTTGTCTCCCTGACTTTGCAATTAATACATTTTTTAATAGATAAAACAGATCATACTGTGACTTCTAAAATGTCACAAGCTTGTAAACACAAATGTAATAAAATGACTAATAGGAGATTCAATAGTTAATGGAGGCCCTGAAGTGTGAGCAAATACAGTAGCTGTATATTGGAAACTGTGCAAGTGAAGATGGCTTTAGTATTGCAAACTGAGGAAGAAAATTGTTTTTAATTAGCACCTTCATAAGAACTGCTGATTAATACTGTTTTGTTTGGTGAAAAGCTTTCAGCTGAGTAATTTGTACAGCCATTACAACAGTTTTGTTAGAGCAGGACTCCTGTTGTTAAACACAAACAGCAGATGATAATGGTGGAAGATGAGTTTGTCATGTAACAATTTACCTTATTGAAAAAAGCTTTATATAAAACCCAATACAGTAGGTACCAGCAGAAATCACATATTTTAAATCTTTCCAAAATTGCAGTGTGCCACGCTCGTGGGTCTTTTTTTTTTTTTTTTTTCCAGCGACTAGAAGCAGATTTTATATCATTTATAAAATTATATACACAATTTAAAGGTGGTATAGCATGGACAGGCCACTTTCTCAGCAGCACTTTACATAGGAGCAGTAAAGTGGCTATGTATTCAAACACTTTCTAACTACACAAAGCAGGGTGACAAATGGAAGCTTAATTAAATAATGTTACTTAGATGTAAATTTGCATTGGGGCCAGATGCATGGAAATAAGAATCGGTGTGTTGGTGAGAGGTAAGTTTATCACACAAGCTTTTTAAAAAAAGTTTAATTACCCTTTTTTCCCCCTAGTGATGTTTTAACTGACCAGAGTAAACAATGTCCTTTGAGTGAGACATGACCAGGGAATAAGAACTTTTTTTTTTTATTAAATAAAATGAAATGGTAAAGCATATTTGCATTAAAATATTGCACTACTCAAGGCTGGTAAGAACTATAAATTATTGGAGTGGTGTAATAGAGCATGAGTTTGGTTTTGTTGTTTTTTTTTTTTTTTTAGACAGGCCTTCGGGGTAATAACCAGGGTTGAGGCTCACGACAGTGCCAAATAAGCTTTAGACAGCATAATAGTCTGCAAAGAAAGCCACAGAGCACTAATGTGAAGGAAGAGCTGTCCACCACATGCAGCAAAAATCACCAAAGGTCATTTTATGGTAGCAATTGTGACATAAAATTGGTGGTCATGCTACATGTCTAATACTCAGCACAGCTTTATAAATGATGGGCCCCTAGCGATGGCTGTCATTAAGTGCTTTCATCATAATAAACTTTAAACTGTTGGCTTTATGAATCGCCAGCTAGCTTCAGCTGCTCGTTGGATGGAGCTTGCAGTGCCTTAAGTGTGACAAGACCTATTAGGAATTGCAACCATGTTTCAAGCGTACTTGGCTTCCCCACTCCTGGGGTGATTGCTGCCTATTAAATGGCGTCTGGGAAGATTTTCCTCCAGCAATCTCTGATCAAGAGCTTTTTTGGGCTTTGACCTGCATTTCCTTCAAGACTTTCTCTGAGGAGTTTTATAAGAGCAAAACTCCAGAGGATTTATAGCCACTTCTGATTAATACCTTTCCAGTTTTTCTAGCAACTCTCCTACTGCTGCATAGAGAAAAGCTTTCATTGTTCCTGAGGTGCTTATTTGTGACCTTTTCTCTGCTTCCTGATTCCCTCTAACGTGGTCTTTCTGTGAAATCCTTGGGGTGGAACCAAGACAGTTGGTGAAGTTGTTACAGCTGGAGAGACCGAGAAGGGAAGAGAGAGGCTTTTATATTTTTAAAGGATTACATGCAGAGCAGCCTGGCCCCGCCCATTTAAATGCCAGCTGTGACGTCACCCGCTGTACCAAACGCATCTTTAATAAGCCCTCGGTGTAAGTTGAGCCGACACATAAAGATTTCATGATTCAAATTACACTTTCATTTACCTTTAGCATGGGAAGTCTTTTAGTTTCCATAAATCTTACAGTGGCTTGCTGTTGGTCTTACTAATGTGAATAATAGATGTTTGGGGAATCACTCTAAAAACCCAAGGTATTTAATTTACAAGGGCCAAATACATATTTCAGACTCACTTAGCAAGAACTTTAGTCACTTCTTGTTGTTTTTTTCTAACTTGGAGGTCCCCCCCCCCTCAAGTTTTCTCCTGCTTCCCTCACGTTTTGGCGATGGCAAAAGCTTTCAATGTCTAATTCCTTGTCTTAATATCCTCATTTGTGTTCCTTTTTAGCTAAGAGCTGCCCTAAAGAGAGTGAAGGGAATGTCTCAGGTGTGACCGTTCCACAATTAAATTAGCAAACCTCGGAGGGATTGGATTAGAACTCAGCAGGGACCACCTGGGACCGTAGGGCAGAGCCGCACTTTTGAACGGCCCGGCCGTGAGCTGTAAGGGTCTGCCCGCGCGGTAGTCTCGGTCACAAACTTGTCTTCCCAGATAAAGTGTTGCGGGCTAAACTCCTTTTTTTCCTGGGAGTCGGTTTCTACGGCTGTCAGCGTGAACAGGAAAACCATTAGCGACTGTGTCAAGCCCAAGAAAAACAAGAGTTGAAGGACTCGTGGCTTTTCGCATACAAAGGCATGCGCCGGTCCCACCCTGCGAGCCGGCCGAGGGTGGACAAGTGCATTGGGAGGCCGCTGCCCAGGTGCAGGGGAAGGGGGCGGGGCGGCTGCAGGATGCCCGGAACAAAGCGCCTGCAGGGGCCCGCGGAGGTCACCTGCTGCCTCCAGGGCAGACTAAGGAGGGCCGGAGAGGGCATTTGGAGGAAATGGTGCTGTGCTTCTTTGGGAAATCAATTCGTCCCACCCTCAATAGGGCACTTGGCCCTCTCTCTTTGGGAGTCCCGGCACATGTGCTTCCCGGTCGCTCAGAATCGTTAGCAACAGACCCCGCCCGGGTCTGAAGGGGCGCCACCTTTCCCTGCCCGCGAGCGCTCAATAGCCCGCGCCCCCTGAGAATCTCTTTCTGCTCTGGGCCCGTCTCACTTCCCCTCTCTCTCCTTTTCGGGCTCTCCCGCCCCTCTCTACCCAGGCCTCTTTCATAATTAGGCAGGAAGTGGAACTTTCCCCAACTCCCTTACTCCGCGATCTCTTTTTTTCCCCGGTGACCTGGCCGCACTTTGCCCCCGCTCCCTGCCTGCCAATCTCCTCCGGGCCTGGCCTCCCCGCCTTCTCTCCGCTCCCTCCCCGCCAGCCCCGAGGGGGGCCCGGCCGCCCCGAACCCGACCTCTGCCTAACGCAGCCGCCCCCCGCCGAGCAAGGACGAGGCCTCCTCCGAGGGAATGGCTGGTAAGGAGGGTTTTGATTTGTCTGGAGCCACCAGGAAAAGGCCTCGGAGCAGCATCCCCCCACCTCGCCTGGTAGGGCGGCCCCTCTGTGCCTCGGGCAGAGCCCCTTCGTCTTCCCGGGGGGCGCTGTCACCTCGCCATCCTAGGCCAGGTCCACGGTGACAGTTGGGCGCAGGGATCTGAAAATGTTGGCTGGCTGTGTGAAAAGTCACCTCTCCCACCAGAACAAGGGCTCTGCTTTGTAAATTAAAGTCTGTGTTTTGTGGTTCGCAACCTGCCAATGTGAGAAATTCGGAAGTTTAACATGATGTTTCCGTCAGACGGGGTCGGAAAGTGAGCTCAGGCCATCGTTGACTTGATTTGCAATCTGCCTTCTGATGGTGGTACTCTCCTTGAGCTGAGCAGAATGTCACCGTGCTGTCCCCAGTACAGAAGAAGTGCATTTAAAAGCTTTGCTCACCTGACCTATGGCTGCACCTCCAGGTGCATTAGCCTTCATTTCCTTTGCAGGCTTTATTTTTAGTAGAGGGCACAACCCTGACCCAGCCTGTTTGGAGTGGATCGCTCCTCTTTCTCTGCCTCTCAAACAGCATCTCCTGTTGCCCAGAGAGAGAATGTAGCAGCTTGCAGCTCTTTTCAGAGGGCCTCCCTCTCTCCAGGGTCTTCCTGGGGCCGAGGGGCTCAGGGTCTCCAGCTTGTATTCCTCCTGGCTGTGCAGGGTTGGCCATCACCTCACAGCCAGGTGCTGCTTCTAGAACCTCTTAGCACACCCTGAGCTCCCCAAATCAGATAAGCCACATAATGGTTATAATATTCTCAATGTGATTACCATACAGAAGGGATCTATCCAGCTCTGACCCCGTGATAGATTGGGAGTGAAAATGGCAACCATATTTTCCATCTCCTTCCATCAAGAAATGGAGTTAACTTCTCCATCCTTTGGTTCTGAACTTGGCTTGCTTTGGTCAATGAGGCATTAGTAAACCTGAGTACAAGCAGATGTTTAAAAATCACTTGCACATTGGTGCTTGCATTCACTTGATACTTTTCAAATCCAGCCACCCTATGAGAAAGCCCAAGTTGTCCTCTTAGGTGCAAGACACATGTGGCGCAGTCGCCCCCACTATTCAGGTGTGAGCAAAGGTATGCAGAACCAAACAGCCCCTGGGAGACTTTCCTACTGACTGGCTGCATGAGCCAGCCAGAGGAGCCAAGAGAAAAATTGCCCAGCTGTGTTCAGCCTCAATTGCTTACTCATAGCCACATGAGCTAAAATGATGGTGGTTTTAAGCAACTAAGCTTTGGGGCAGTTTGTTACACAGCAATAGAAAACTGATACAGTCGCCAATCTATTCTCTTTGGAGTACTTTTCTGTCTTTAAGTGTACCTTGAAGTAAGGAAACTTTTGAAATATTTGCCTAAATGTGTTTAATTACATTTATAAAACACAAAAATAGAAGGCAAGTCCCACAAGCCTCATTTACCCTTCAGAAAACCAGCTTATTATAGAGGCAAATCACTCTCAGGCTATGGGGAGAAGACACTGGAGAAAATGGGCTGCAGGTGAAAGAACAATGAGCTCAGAATCAGAATACCTAGATTCCAGCACGGGTTCGGCCAGTAACTCGTCATGAGCATCAGTTTCTCCTCTGGAACACAGGGGAGGTGAACTAGACACTTCAATATCCCATTTCATGCTAACTTCTGAAGTACTTAAGACAAAATTGTTCCATTGTCAGGGTCAGAGATTTTAGTCACCTCAGGGAATTAGAATTCTCTGGTACTGCCAACAAAGAGTTGTCGTACATTCACTTAGGCCGTAGGCAATACTTAATTCCTCTCAGGAGACTTTCTGGGATGGGCCCCAATGTTTCACTTTGCTCTTCTCCAAGCTGAACACTGGGGAGCCTCATCGGGTCCCACTGTAGGGGAAGAACAGGGTTTGGGGTCCCACTGTAGGGGAGGAGAACAGGGTTTGGGGCCCAAGCTCCTTCATTTTTATTCACTTATCTAATAAATATCCATTGTGTGCTGGGCACCCTAGTAGATGCTGGAGATCTAATTGTTGTTAAGTGCCGTCAAGTTGGTATCTGACTCATATTGACCTTATGTCACAACAGGTGAAACAGTATTGTTACTGCTTCTCTGCTATTCATAGGGTTTTCAATGGTTGATTGTTTTTTGGGAGGGGGTTATCAGATCCTTCTCCCAATCCTACAGCACCTGGTGTTCCCAGGTGGTCTCCCATCCAAGTACTAACCAGGCCCAACCCTGCTTAGCTTCTGAGACCTGATGAGATTGGATGCCATAGTGGTGTAGCTGCAGGCTGAGATCTAATAGTGAACACAAACTCTGTTACATGTTGGGGCCTAGTGAAAAAGACAAAATCGTTCTCTACAAGTAGCTTGCATTCAATGGGTAAACAAATGTGCTGCACAGTTATAAAATAATTATAAATTATAATAAATCCTGTGAAAACCAGATAAGGTCCTATTAGTAGAGAATAATATAGGGTCCCTGCTTCAGACAGGATGGCCAGAGAAAGCCTTCCTGTGGGGAATCTCAACTGTGAGAAGGGGCCAGTCACACAAGAGATGATAGGGCGAGCAGAGCGCAGAGAGAGGGAATAAGGAAGTAGGCCCTGGGGTGGGCCTGAGATGCTACGTCTGAAAAAAGGATAAGAAGCAGGGAGCAGTCATTGTGCCTGGGCCTCATGAGGAAGGATGTGAGGTAGGCAAGGCCAGGCTGTGCAGGATCTAGTGAGTTTGGATTTTATTTGGAGTCTTAGTAGCCATAGAAGTGGTTGGAATAGTGAGAATGGCATAGTGAGAATGGCATAATCAGATATACATTTTTATTTCATTCATTCATTATGGGGAGGTTGAACCCAGGGTCATGCATGCTAGCCAAGTGCTCTACCACTGAGCTGCACTCCAGTCTTTTTTTTATTTTTATCTTGAGTCAAGGTCTAAGTTACGCAGGCTGCCTCTGGTCTCCAATGGGTGATCCTCCTGCCTTGTCTCCCCACTCCCTTTGGTTATAGGCATGTGCCATGGTGCCTGGCCAAATGTCCATTTTTGAAAGGTCACCGAATGCTGGATGGAGAGTAGATTAGCAGAAGTGGGGAATCCTGGAATGTAGTAGTCCTGGTGAAATGAAACAGCAAGTTGGACCAAAGACATGAGTGATAACAGAGTCAGGGAGCAAACCAATTCCAAGTGTGCCTTTAGCCCCAAACTAACAAGATTCCTGTGGCTTCCCATAAAATCTCAGGTGATGGTATGGGTGGTCAGCCAAAAAGCCCAAGCGTGCGGCTGTAGGAATTCAAGTCCCTTTTCCCCAGTAATCTGTACCCTGTGCACCTCTGCACAGGCCCAGACTGTGCAGAGGTGTGGGAGGACCAGCTACCAAGAGGAGGGATCCTCTACCCACTTCATTTCCAGCTGCACTGTCTGCAAGTTGATGTTTAATGGCACTTGGAAATGGAGTGTTCATGTCCTGACCCTTCTTTACACTCATAGACAAGGAAGCGGCAGTGGCTAGGTGGGACTGGGCAGAAAAATGAGACCATTTCTAGTCTGTTTGTGTAACTTCACTGTGTTTCCAGGCGGCCAGCACTGCAATGGAGGTCTCTATTCTTGGGGGTACTCAGTAGAAGACCCAAAGAGATCAGAGATTGGCCTCTGTCCAGATCATAGTCCTCATAGAGCTTGATAAACACAGAACAAGTATGTGGTGACATTTATTTATTTATTTTTTGTACTACTTAGGGGTTGAACCTAGGGCCTCCCACATACTTTGTAAGTGCTCTATCACTAGGTGACTCTCCCAGCCCATCTTTATTTTTCATCTTGAGATAAAGTCACGTTAAGTTACACAGGCTGCCTCTGGCCTTGAACTCACAATCCTCTTGGCTCTGCCTCCAGAATGGCTGGGATTACAGGCATGTGCCACCACCCCCAGTTTATGTGGTAAGCTTTAAAGAGCACAGGAAAGCTCTTAAATAGAAAAAAAAAAATTGTGCCACTGACACAAAAATTCCACCAAAGAACATCAGCATCCCCTTAAGATGGCTGTCCAAAAAGTCTTCCCTTGGGAGAGGTCATCCTCTCATGGTCCTTGGTGGGGAAGAACTGAGAATTGGCCTTCATGAGATGAAGGAATGAAATGGGATAGGAAGGGAGCAGAGGACAGTGGTTCCCTAGACAAAGTAAAGAGGCCCCAAGAACAGGGGAAAGATGCAGAAATGGAGATTCCAAGTGTCAAAGAGTCGTTTGTCAATTTCACAATGTTACCAGAGATCCGAAGGGCTGTCCTCATTTAATAGGGCACATACCTAACTGCACAAGAATGTAGTGAGGCTCTCTGCCCACATTGTGCTTATCATCTAGTAAGAGAGACAGAGCATGTCCTCAAATAAGATAGGTCCATGGGAAAGGATTCACAAGAGAGGTTGGAGGTGGAAGGAAGGAGAATTACATTACAGGAGAGGAGGAGAATTTGTTTTACGCCTTGAGAGTCATCGAAGTGGGAAGTCCTACCAGAGGCATAAAGCCCACAAGCTAAGGCATGGAGGAAGGTTTTAGGAAGTGTCTCACTTGGCAGGAATGAAGGTTAAGGGAGGTAAAGATCCATCAATTCACTCATCCCGCAGACATGGTGCCAAATACGCAGGGATAGCAGTGGACCAGATAGAAGGAGCCTCTGACTTCCAAGAGTGGACATTCCAGTGGGAGGAGAAAGGCAATACACATGTCAACAACTAATGCTGCATAGGCACAGAGAACCAAAAAGCAAGTTGATATTTTAGAGAGTGACTGGGCCTCCTTTAGATATGAGGTTGGGAAGCTCTCTCTAAGGAGGCAGCATTTTAATGGGAACCTAAATGATAAGAAAGAGCCAATCTCTCAAGATTGAAGAAAAGAGCATGGCAGGCAGAGGCCATGGCAAGTGCAAAGCCCCTGAGACAAGAACAAACCTGTAGAGCCCCAACCTGTAGTTGTATCAAAGTAAATGAGCAGAGTATTGTCTGAGTCCAGGATTGGGCAGATCCTTGTAGGCCATGGTGGGGAGGTTGTTTTTCATCAGGAAGCCACTGGAGGATCTTAAGAGGAGCGGCATGGTCTGACGTTTCTGTGTAGAGGCTCCCTCTGGCTGTTGTGGAGAGGATGGAGGTGCAAGAAAGAACCTAGGAGGCCTGGTGAGAGGCTAATAGAGTGGTTCTGGCAGGAGGTAGGAGGTAACAGGAGGGCACAGAGGCAGCTCAGGTTAGAAGGGAGAAAAGAGCACCCCTGGCCCAGAGGACTGGACTTTATCAGGAGCATTTGGTTCCCAGGGGGCTGCTGACCCAATGTGCCTGTCCCGAAGACCTGGACTGATGATGTCCTTTGTAGGCAGAGGTGGGCATAGAAGCAGAATCCATGAGTGCAGAGGGCTGGGCTTTTCTCAGGCTTCTCTCATGGACCCTGGAGAGCCCTGGGGTCAAAGTGCTGACCCCCAAGGGCAGGGGCCGTGCCTCACTTACTGCCATGTTCTGGCACCTGTCTGTGGCAGGCATTCAGTCCAAAGTGGCTGATGGCTGGGAAGGCCCCAGGGCCAAGGCTGGACAATACAGGCTTTCCCTTCTTTCTTATGCTTCATTCAGAAATTGGTGGAAATGTCACATGATTCCCAATAGCAGGTCGAAATGTTGTCCCGAGTGATCACATTTCCTTCAAACAGGAGACTATTTCAAGGATAGAAAACCTCACCTGAGGATCATAAGGGCCCAGAGGGACACAGTAGCAGCCGCTCCCGTTCGTTCACTGGGCAATTACTGTGGTACATCATGTGAAGCTTTCCACACATTACCTTGCTTTATCTCCACAACAGCCCCATGACATTGTGGTCCTCATGATACATCAGGAAAATGGGGCTCAGAGAGGTGAAGTGACTCCCATGGAGTGGCCAGCAGTCTACCTGACCGTTTCTGCCCTCTTAATATTTCTGCTGAGAAAATGGTGTGCCCGGATGAACCCTGGCCCCTCCGCTTGTGATCCTGGGGCTCAGAGGAAGTTCCCCTAAGAAGGTGTCCAGCAAAATCTGAATGCAAAGCAGAAGCTGAGTGGCATGGCCCACACTTGGCTTGGCTGGTAGGCTGGTGGCCTTGTCAATGCAAATCAATAGTTGAATATTGTGGCTGAGCTAAGGGCCTGGGGGCTGAGGCTGCAACATGCATGAGTTGGCCGGATGCCAGGCAGTTCACGTCGCCAGACGCAAGCACACCTGGGCCTAAACACAGATCAACTAGGGGTCTTCCACCATCTAAACTGGTGTGCCAGGCCTTCATCCCCTGCCTTGCACATGGGATGTGTGCACACATACCCCACACACGCCTTTCCAGGAAGGAGCTTTCCTTGCACTTTTCTTCTGGCCTCCCAGGACCCAGGTAACCAGTGGTCAGGAGGCCCAGCTCACTGCTCTCCGAAATTGTCCAAAAGGCTTCCTTTGCATGAAGCTTGATGGCCACCCCCTGGAAAAGTGCTGGGAGCTTGGTTAGCATTTCACCAGTGGTGCCAACCACTATGGCCTCAGTAGCTGCTTCCTTGGGTGGTCATTTGTGGCCTGCTCAGTTGGGCTGAGCCTGGGCTCCAGGTTTTCAGGACAGCAGTGTCAAAAGGTGTCCCTTCCCCATGTTCCCTTGCTTTTCTTCCTTGGCAAGGTAGAAATTGAGTTTTTGACAGAAACATTAAGTATGTCAGTGTGACTCATCCCCTTCCACGGTGATGAAGCTGCTTCTGCTCATCTCCGCTATATGTAAAGACTTAGGAAAATGAAGGAAAACAGGAGGGGAGGAAACAGAGCCAGCACAGGAACATACTGGATTGGTCACTGTCCTTGGAAGGACCAAATGAAAGGTAGGGTCCACGAACCTAGGGATGAAAAGGAGAGCAAAGAGCAAGGCTTAGCTGATGTACTCTGAGTAGGGATAAGAAAACCATGCAGGCGATCAGGAGAATTATTCTGGGGTAATTCTGACTCTCAGTGCAGAGGAGCCCACACAAAACTCCACCTCACAAGTGCCTGTTGCCTGGCTGCCTGGTTGCCAAGTAGACAAAGAAGATACAGAAAATTCTGTTCCCTTCCAGTGCATTTGACGTCACTATAGTCATTTTTTTTAATGAGGCATCTTTAGACATTTCTTTCTCTCAGAGATTCTCTCTGGAGAAGCAAAGGGGGAGGAACCTGCGTGCAGTTGGTGGCACAGCACCATGGTCCGAGGATGTCTGCGTGCGGTCACCGATCATGGGCAGTTGCTGGGCAGAGGGCTCGCCTCAAGGCTGCATTGCTTGCATTTCCGGTGGTCACTTACCTGATCAGAATTCTCTTCCTAGAATTTTTAAAATTAGGACTAGGCCACATTTTTCAAACACCAATGACATATTAAAGATTTCAATCTTTGCACCTTTGTCACTCACCTGCCACCAATGACCCAGGACTCTTGCTCAGGTCTGCAGAAAAAGGGGCTGAGGGGAGAGGTGTTTACTCAGCTCCTTCCATCTCAAATTAAATATTCAAATTGGGTTTGTTCTAGGGCATTGTTAAACCTTGAGCTGTAATTTAATGGAAATGGCATTGTCCCCCAGAATAAAGGTTTCATTAGGCCAGCTCCCAAACTTTCCCCATTATCCTTGAGAGGAAACAATCTGGGTGACAGCCTGCCTGTCATAATCCCCCCACCCACCCTGCTTCAGATTTATGGTGACAAAAGACTCTTAATACTGAAAATGTTCAGGGGGGAGGAGAAACATTTCCCAAACAAGAAGCCTCTCCCTTCTAGGCCAGGTAACAAAGGGTCAGGAGGAATTTGGTGGGGGCCGCCTGGCCACCTGCTGGTTAAGCCCATGGTCAGTAGATTAACTGCAACTCTGAGTGTTTAGAAAGGCAAGTTACATGGCAGAGCAAACAAAATTCAGACTGTGCTTTACACATGGTAATCCCAAATTTAATAAGAGCCTTACTGCTAGGAAGCCAGAGCCCAAACGTAGCTGTAGCTGCGGTGTAGGGCTCCATTGTTCCCAGATAGCAACATGGCCACTAGTCAGGGCAATCTCCATGCCAACCCCTGCCCCTGGGGCTCGGTGGCCTAGGCTAAGAAAATTCTAAATAGTCCCTTGGATGAAGCCAGTTTCTTTTCTTCCAGACTTCAAGGGCCTTGCCCAGCATCACACATTTGCTCATTCAGAAAGTCCCCCCAGAAGGCTTGGGTGGTCACAGGCCATGAGCTTCAAGCTCTGTGGGCTGCACCAGAACCTGCCTCCCTGACCCCTGGGGTTCCCATGGGTGGAATTGAGGCTTTGGGTGGGAGCCGCAGAGGTGTGATACAGGCTGAGATACAGGGCCTGAGCCACCTAACTGGACGTGAGACCTCTAAAGTGGAGCATGTGTGCGGTTGCACGTTGGGCACCTGTGGGTTACTCCCCAAACAATCGTTAGCTGAGTGACTCCTGTGACCTTCTTGGCGGTCATTCATTCATTCAACATATATTTATTGAATACTTCCTATGTGCTGGGCCTGGTGCTCAAGTGTGGAGGACATCAAAGGGAGCAGAGATAGACACGGTCCCACTTCTCACAGATTACAGGTGGATATGAGTGGGGCAAAGGGGAGAGATGGATCCACGAGCCTACATGACGGAGGGACATGGAAGGGGGAAGGCTCTTCTGAGGCTGACATGCGGGAGCAGAGACCTGAAGGCCATATGGGCTGAGCCAGGCTGAGGGTGGGAGGAAGGTGGGATGAAGAAAGCGGGGAGCCCACACAGCATTGTAGCATCTCAGGCCCATGGCAGAGTGAAGATGCTGTGTGCAGGGAAGCAGGCCTCCCTTATTCTGTCCCCAGGGGCCACAGACCTATGCAGGAAAAAACTGGGGAAAACCTGGGTTATGTGCACCACTTGTGAGAGGGCCACAGGATGCTGGAAATCTGTGAACAGTAACTCCTGGGAGACTAAACCTCAGGTGGACCTCCTGGCTTAAGGGCACCAAGTGCTAAAAGGTGGAGCAATTAAAATTGAAAACAAAAAAAATTTTTTCTGAATCTCCTTATAGTGCAAGGGGGTGAACATAGTGCACAGCTTTGTCTCCATCTTTTCAGAAATCTTGCCAAAATAAAGTTTTAGAATTCCTAAAGGTATATACTCAAAACACTACCCGGGCGCAGTGGCGCATGCTTGTAATCCCAGCTACTGAGGAGGCGGAGGCAGGAGGATTGCAAGTTCGAGATCAGAGGCAGTCTGCATAATTTAGCGAGACCCTGTCTCAAAAAAGTAAAACAAAACGGGCTGAGGGTGCAGCTCAGTGGTACAGCACTTGCAAAGCATGCATGCACGAGGCCCTGGGTTCAACCCCCAGTACCACAAAAATAAAAATAATAATAAACTCATAACACTAAAGAGAAGAGGAGGAGGAAGCTACAAACAAAAAATGTAAGCCATTTTCTGGAATAAGTAAAGCAAATGGAGAAGTTCTTAGAAGATACAGGTAAAGCAAGCCACGCAGGGTGGTCTGTGATGGGCCACAAAATACTCTGAGAGGATATGAAAGCTGGTTCACTGAGAAAACCTCAGAAGATTCAAGGAAACCCATGTGGGGAAGGTATATACAAGGTATATATGCATAGCAAATACATACAATCTAGAGTTCTTTTGAATTCAGTATCAAGAGGTAACCAAGGAGGCCTATGTGGAGAAATGCAGAGAACCATCAGCATGAAAGAAATACGAGATTTCATTCATATTTCTCCGACATGAAATAAGAGCTGAGGTGTAGCTCAGTCATGGGCCAGTTACCTAGATTGTATAAGACACTGGATTTGATCCCAACACAAAACAAAAACAAAATAAGACAAAACAAAAATAACCTCATTCCTAGGGAAACAGAACTTAGGAAACAGAAGATCACTAAGAATCTAAAAATAGGATGTGAGGAAAAATGAGGAACGAGTTCCTGGAAGTTAAAAATGCAGTTGGTCAAATAAAATACAAGGATGAAAAATATGAAATCTCTGAAAGCATATAGCAAAAAGATAGAAAAAGAGAACATATGAGGGAGAAAATAATAAAAGATCTAGGGAATAGTCTGATATCTAACTAAAAGGAATCCTAGAAAATAAAATAGTAATTAAGTAGTAATTAAAGGAAAGTACATAAGAAAATTTCCCAGGGTGGAAATTTCCCAGTCCTAATATGGGGATGGCCACTGAGCATTCAACACATGAATGAAAAGATCCACAACTAGACATAGCCTGGCAAAATTTCAAAACATAAGGAGAAAGAATAGCTTGTAAGAGGGTCCAAAGAGCAAGATAAAGTCATCTACAAATGAACAATAGTCAGAATGGCATCTGATTTCTACTTACCAACACTAGATATCAGCAGATAATGAGGTAATGCCTCCAAAATTCTGAGGGAAAATTATTTTCAGTCTAGAATCTTCTGCATAAACTGTCAAGTGGTGGACAACATAAAGGCTTTCAGACAAGGGTACAGAAAATTAACCTCCAACATGCCTTTTCTTAGGAAGTAACTTGAGGGCACACTCCAGCAAAGCAAAGGTAGACAATGGAAGGAAAAAGAAAATCTGGGTTCTACCCTCAGAGGGCAGTGAGTCTCAAGTGACAGTTGTGTGCAACTTGGAGAACAACCAGCCCATACTGGAGCAGCTCACAGAGGACTTGAAGGAAGAGGAGAAAGGTAATTCTCAGTATCTTAGATAGCATAATTCATAATTTAAAATAAGAATGTAATAACAATGTGAAAAAGAATAAAGGCAACTAAAAACTATAGGGAGAGAAAATGTTAAGCTCTGAATATGAAGCAAACTAAAAGTGATATGAGACTAAGCAAGTGATAAAGTACAAGGAATGAGATTCCATTTGTCTTGATGGTGGGAACATTCTCTTTCAGAGGCCCAGGGATTATGACCCTGAACTTGATGAATAGTGATTTGTATTTCTATTATGAAATAAGAATTATAAAATAGTAGCAACAAAGTAAATAGGATCAGTTTCTCATTTTAAGGGTCAACCTTTAGGTACAGTTTGTAAACTATATTGTGTGGCAGAACATAAATTTTAACCTTAATAATGTAAAAGTTTGAGTATAATGGAAGGTGGGCGTGGGAAGGGAGAGAAAAGTGAGGGGAGAGGATGTTAGTAATATTCTCAAATTACAAAGTAGATAGAGCAAGGGCACCACTGAAAGTTTATGGATCAATAAGTACAAATTTAAATATTTCATTAAAGTTACAAAGGCAAACAGTTACAAAGGCAAACAGGAAGACTGGAATATATAAATCTTGAGCACTGATTGAAAAAAATAAAAAATAAATCTGGATTGCGAACAAAACAATAAATCTGGATTGGGAACAAAAAAATAAATCTGGGTTGGGAACAAAAAAAAAGTCTTGAACACTGAAATGCTTTCATTCAGAATTCCACAGATAACTATCTGAAAAGTTGCTAAATGAAGAAATAGATAAGCACATTAGAGGTATAATGTATGTGATTCTACACACTATCCCATACATGGGGGATCTACCTGGGCTTGCCAGACAAAATATGGAGTATTTGGGACATATTCCCCACCCCCCTAATTCTGGCAACCTCAGATTCATTGGAGGAACTAAAAATCAAGCAGATCAAAGAGGTTGCCTCTGAGCAGTGGACTGAAGGAAGGAGAAACTGTCACGTTTTTGTTGTAAGTGCACATACATTGTCCTATTTGAAGTGTAACTGTGTTATTTTGATAAAAATAAAAAATGTTTCAAATGGGCACTTAAGAAATCAATCCTTTTTTGAATATATAAAAAGAATTATATAATTTTATTAGTTGCAATCAGTATTAATTCCTCTACTTAATACATTTTAAACCAGTATTTAAAGACTATTAATTTGAAAGCCTAGCATGGTGGCACATGCATGTAATCACAGTACTCAGAAGGCAGAGGTAGGAGGATTGATGAAAATTTGAGGCCAGCCTGGGCTACATGGTCTACATAGTGAGTTCTAGGCAAGCCTGGCTACATGGCAAGACCCGGTTGAAAAAAGAAAAAAGGAAGGAAAGGAAGAAAGAAGGAGAGGGAAGGAAGGAAGGAAGGAAGGGAGTAAGGAAAGAAAGGAAAGGAAAGGAGAGAGGGAGCAAAGGAAGAAGGAAGGAAAAAAGGAAAGAAAAGACTATTGGTTTGAGAAGATTCCATGTGGTAATCTTGTCAAACCCCTACAAATTTTGGGTACTTTGACCAAGTATGTGCCAGATACTGTGGGGTCCCTAATTCTTGGAATTTAGGTGAAAAGATAAGATAAACATTCAATTTAGGTGAAGAGGCAAGATATACATTCTGTATAGAACAGCTACCCTCTAAGGGAGGCTGGTTTTTATTGTTGTTGTTGTTGTTAGGTGTGGTCAACTCATAGTGACCCTATGTATAGCAGAGGAAACGCTATTGTTAGTGCTTCTCTGCTATTCTAGGGTTTTCAATGGTTGATTGTTTTTTAGGAGTGGGTTGCCAGGTCCTTCTCTCAAGCCTACAGCAACTGTTGTTCCCAGGTGGTCTCCCATCCAAGTACTAACCAGGCCTGACCCTGCTTAGCTTCTGAGATCTGATGGGATACCATGCCATAGTGGTATGGCTGCAGGCTGGCTTTTATTACTAGAAGCCAAATGATTAAAAAACCCCATATGGGTGCTCAATGCTGCAAGGGCAGCAAAGGAAAAGACAAAAGCAGGACAGGACAGGGTTGGCAATGGAAATGGAACTTAAAGGAGGAGTGGAATTTGGAGAAGGAAAAAGAAAGAATCCCAGACAGAGTCTTGCTGAGTTGTACAGGCTGCCTCTGTCCTGGAACTCTGAATCCTCCTGCTCCCCCATTCCCCCCACGCCCCTGCTCCTGTCACTGGGATTACAGGCATGCACCATGGCACCCAGCTAGTGCTTGCTTTTATGGTCTGTTTTAAACTACACCTTAGAGCTGGGGTGTAGCTCAGTGGTAAAGCACGTGTGTAACATGTATAAGATTCTGGGTTTAATCCCCAGCACCTAAATAAATGAATTAATAATGAATAATACACTATACCCTAACAAGGGGCTGGGATTTAGCTCAGTTGGTAGAGCGCTGCAGGTCCTGAGTTCAATTCCCAGCACCGCAAAAATGGGAGAAAGACCTGGCAATCCACTCCCAAGGCAATCCCCCAAAACAGCCATTGAAAACCCTATGAGGGTCGCTATGAGTTGGATACCGACTCGACGGCACCTAACAACAACAATACCTTAACAAAGGAGCAGCTGTCTCTGCTGCCCTACTCCCTTCCCATATGAGCCCCAAGGAACATCCCTTTTTTGTGGGTCTCCAAACCTTATGTGGGCTACTCTACCAATGGTTTAATGTCTAAGAACCTTTGCAAAATGATGAAGCAACAGTCAAACAATGATGGGGAACAAGTGTTCTAGTTGGCTGGCTGTCTCTCAGCACAGGCTGAGAGATCAAGGTTAAGCCCCAGGGATAAGTTTCTTACATGATCAGCAAACTATGAGGTGTTAAACTTGTTTGGATCCTGATTTGAAAAACCACTTGTAAAAGTCCATTTGTAACACAAATGAGGAAATCTGAACACTGGTTCAGGACTTCATAATATTAAGAAACTACTATCAATTTTTTTAGTTGATCATGGGATTATGGTTAGGGGGGTTTTGTTTTTACTTCATTTAATTATTTTATTTTATTATATTATGGTGTTAGGGAGCAAACCCAGGACCTCACTCATGTTAGGGAAGCACTCTGCCACTAAATTACACTCCTGATGTCTATGATTCTGTTTTTAAAAGAACCTTTAAATATTCTGACATTCATAACTGAAATGATATATCTGGGATTTGCTTCAGTGTAATCCAGTTAGGGTGTTGAGGGTAAGATGGAGAAAAGTGAAAGAATATTGGCTTTGAATTCTTCTACTTTAATATGATTGAAATTCTGAATAATAAAATTCCTCACTTAATATTCCATGCTCTCTCTATAAGGGAGATAACAGTTCCTTAGGCTTAATTAACTTGCATGATTTACATTTACATCAAATAACTGTGCTGATCCCTACAAGACGCAAGGTGGGCAAGTTGGAAATTTTACTGATGAGGAAACAAAAGAGAAAGGTCCTCTCCTCCTCTCCTTGTAGTGTTGTTGCTGTTGTTAGGTGCCATCGAGTCGGTATCCAACTCATAGAGACCCTCTGTACAACAGGGGAAACACTATTGTCAGTACTTCTCTGCTGTTCATAGGGTTTTCAATGGCAGATTGATTTTTGGGAGGGGGTTGCCAGGGCCTTCTCCCAAGCCTACAGTTTCCGGTGTTCCCAGGTGGTCTCCCATCCAGGTACTACCCAGGCCCGACCCTGCTTAGCTTCCGAGATCTGACGGGATCAGATGCCACAGGGCTACAGCTGCAGGCCCTAGTAGTGTAGGGGGCAGGAAATGTCTTCTTACTGTTATTTTATCTCTTTGAGTCACCCAGAAGTACTTCTAGAACTTCCTTTGTTCATTTATTGAACATGCAACTGTTGAGCATCTGCTATTTGTCACAACTTAAGGGTTGAAAAGGAGAGAGAGACCAAACATTTTTCCCAGCTATTTCTCAAAATCAGGTGAGTTGGTTAGCTCCAATTCTCAAGACCCTTTAACCGAAAACTTCGTGAACCAGAGAGGTAGAAACCACAGGTGGTCGTTGTTAGGTGCCATCAAGTCGGATCCAACTCATAGCCACTCTATGTAGAACAGAACGAAACACTCCCCGACACTGTGCCATGCCTGGCACTATGTTAGTGCTTCTCTGCTATTCATAGGGTTTTCAATGGCTGATTGTTTCGAGATTGTTTCAGGAGTGGGCTGCCAGGTCCTTCCCAGCCCTGCTTTCCTTTCCCCTGTCCTTCTGGCTCCTCCTTGGCCCCTGCTTCCCTTCTATCCCTCATGGCAATGGTTTCAATCTCTATCTCCTCAGGATTTGCTGCAGAAGATTCACCCCTGGCCGCAGGGGCGAGTCTCAGAGCCCTCCATTACTGGTAGGCTCTGCCCTTCTTCCCAGCCATCCTCTAGCCCATTCATCTGTCCTGTGTCTTTTCCCTGAACATAGCTGGAGCCATGTCACTACTCAGGGACAGCACTTCTACATGAAGGTGCCTCCACAAATTATGCCTCTCTTCCTGGATCCTGCATTTTAAAATGTGAACTAGATTTATTGAGTACTTACTATATGCCAGAATGTGGACTAAATACTTTGCTGCATTATTTCATTTCTCCTGGAAAACAGTGAGGTAGGCATTGCTATTCTAGGCTCAAAGAGGTTAAGGAGCTTGCCTGGGATGGCAGAGCTAATGTTTAAGGCCAAGTAGTTCATCTCCAAAAGGGGCTGAAGGGCAGGTGAAATTAGCAGCAATTACACTATAAATAGGAACACCCCTAGTCAGAAGGAGATCCAAACTCTACTTGTTGGCTCTGCCACAAAATGGATGATGATAGGCAAATCATTTAACCTTTCTGAGCTTCACATTCATCATCGTAAAGATGTGGGTTGAACAGGGAGAGAATGGCACACCTTCTCCTGAGAAGGAACAAACATGGAGACTAAGTATATAGACTCTAGTACACATTGCCTGAGGGGCTGGGATTTAGCTCAGTTGGTAGAGCCTGCTCTGCAGTCTCTGAGGTCCTGAGTCCGATTCCCAGCACCACAAAAACAGGAGAAGGATGTGGCAACCGACTCCCGAGGCAATCCCGAAATAATCAGCCATTGAAAACCCTATAAGGGTCGCTGTGAGTCGGACACGACTCGATGGCACCTAACAACAACAACAACACATTGCCTGGGCTCAAAGGGCAGTTCTGTTATTTGAAAATTGTGTGAGCAGATTGCCCTGTGTCTCAGTTTCCTCATCTGTACAGTGGGTATGATAACAATATCTTACAGAGTTATGGTGAGGACTTAATGGTGCATTTCAAGTACTTACAATATTGGTTGACATGTGGTGACATTAGCCATTATTATCATTTTCATTACAACTAATGATCTCTTCCATCAAAATGCTGTGATTTTGGATGCATTAGAACATTGTTAATGTAGCTACGATTTTCATCTCTTTAATAAAAGGCCACACACACACACTTGTGTAGTAATTCACTCCTTCCAAAATACAAGCACATATAGTCTTATATCAGGACCTCAGATTCTGGGAAGTTGCCAGTAAACCTGTACATTTGAAGAGGTCTTCACAGCAATTGAGCTCATTTTGGGCCCACCCAACTCTGGGAGGCAGGAGAGGTCATGGAGGAGATGAGGAAAAGTCCCCTCAGCCATAGTAGGTGACTTGCTCAAGGGCACACATCAAGGAACCAGCAACGAAAACAGAAAGAGCCTAAGGTCCAGTCTAGAAATCTTTTCTGAAAGAACTCTCTCTGAGTGGGGCGTGGTGGCCCATGCCTGTAATCCCAGCATTTTGGGAGGCAGAGGCAGGAGGATCGCAAGTTTGAGACCAGAGGCAATCTGCGTAACTTAGCCAGACCCTGTCTCAAAAAAATATAGATATATATATAAATGGGCTGAGGGTGCAGCTCAGTGGTCCAGCACTTGCAAAGCACCCAAGTGTGAGGCCCTAGTTCAAACCCCAGGACTGAAAAAAAAAAAAAAAAAAAAAAAAAAAGCAACCTCTCTTTGTATTCTGCAAAGTACCTTGTGCTTATGTCTACTGTGTTGGGTCCCCCCAGACCTGAGCTAGAACTTGCTGCAGAATTCTCCAGGTGGCAAAAAGATTCCCTCTCATGTAGCCAAGGACATTGCCCGTCCTTATCTGAATGGAATTCCCTTCTCCACAGGACTGTAGAAATCTAGGGTTGCTGCTGCTTCACAAAGAGAAGGTGGAGAAAAGGAGAAGGTCCCGGGCTCAGAGACACCCCCAGTTCTCTCTGGCATGTGATTAGTTAGCTCTGTTGTCTTGGGCAAATCACTAAAACTCTCCTACAAAGGGAGCAGGCACAACCACATTGCAGAGAAAACTCTCCTACAAAGGGAGAGGGCACAACCACATTGCAGAGAAGCTGTCAGAATTAGGTAGAACATGCATGTGCATCAAGAAGGTAGTTAAAACAAACAACAACATACAGAAAAAGAATCTTTTCTCCATCAGGCCAGTATGGCCGCTGCAGCCAGCTTCTGGCTTCTCTTGTGCTTCTGGAGGACAGAAAGGCAGCAGGCAAAGCACACCGCGGGTGACTTAAAGTCATGAAACATATATTCTCACCTTGGTCACTTGCCATTTTTAATGGTTAAGCCTCCCTGCCACCATACGGCCATCATTTAGCAAATATCAGGCCTCGTTATTAATTCCAAAGCATGTTCAGTCTCTTGCTTACAGAGACTACCATTTCCCACCTACCCTCCAGAATGAGTTTTTAGTTAGGTTTTTAAAATTAACTGGCGCTTGCCTTTCATTTTCCATCCAAACTTCCCTGTTTTCTGTAAGGTCACAGAGACATGTAGATGTAGGCAGTGGACAGTCCAGCCCAGATATTAGGCTCTTGGAATTAAAAGCTGAAATAAGTAAATAAAGACAGAATGCCCAGGGATTTTTCAGAGTTGAAAAGCTGGTCCTCAGCTGGCCTTCAGAGCTAGGTTTCCTCCTTAAGTAGCTCTTCCCTTACATTTTGAGTTGAAGGCTGAGGAAGAGGAGGAGAAAGGCCTGTGACCTATATCGTCAAGGTCTGTCTCTTCTGGCTCTGCAACAGGAAAGAATCAAAATGCATTCTGGAGGGAGAAGAAAAAACCCAAGTGCTGATTGTCCCTTTAAGCCATTCCAATCACAGGCTCGCAGTTAAAATAAAGCTCACCTACTGCGCTTCCAACCGGGCCATCTACCTTTTTCGCTGGCGGGGTCAAGCCCAGTCAAGCCTGATGAGGCTGCCACCAGCCCCAGTGCGCGCCTCCGATACAGGCCCGCTACACCTGTTTATCGCCAAGTCACTTCATTTCCTTCCCCTCCTCCCTGCTTGAAAAGGAGCATTAATTAAACTGGTAAACAAGCCGGCTCCCATTCTAAATCAGAGCTGCAGGCAACGAAGAGATAACTTGGGCTCCGGAGAAGAGGGATTTTCAGTTAATTTATGGAATCCACTGTCACTCTCTCTCTCTTTCTCTCTCTCTCTCTTTCTCTCTCTCTGAGCAGCCAGCTCCCTGCTTAACGGGGAAATTGAAGCAGACAGCCTTTGTCTAAACACTTCTTTTGCCCAGAATATCTTAATTTTTCTATTTGAATGTTTAATAAGGTTTGGGGTGCTGCCTCTTTTTAATTGTAATGGTGCAGACGCTTGGGTGTTACCACTTGGCTGGTGGCGGTAGCGCGGGTCTTCCCCGGGCTTGGAGGGCAGGACCAGCTTATCCAAGGCTGAGCTCTGACAGCCGACCAGAGACAGACTGAGAGAGAGGCTGCAGTTTGGAGGCGACCCCGAAGTCAAGGGTGGTCCAGAAACACTTCCCTCACAGGCATCGCCCGTTCTCCTTTCCCCAGCGCCGTTGGCACCGCGGCCGGTGCGGGGCCACCCCGCGCGCAGACTGGCCGGGCGGGTCTTGGGGATCCCTCTAGCGCCAGGGCTGGGCCCCAGCTCATTTCCGGCCGCTGCGGCAGCCAGGACGCGGTGCTGCCTAATTAATTTCTCCTCCAAGGGGCTCTGTGTGTGTCTCTCAGCTGGTGTCTGGGATTCCTCAGTGTGAGTGGGAATCTCATTGCAATTGCAGTTTTCAGATCATAGGCAGTCCAAGAAAAACTGTTCCGTAAATCTTTGTCATGTCATATGTAAACCTTTGGGGGGGGGGGAACACGGGAATGTCTTATCCATATTTCAAGGCAGCCTGCTTTTCCGGGTGGCATATCCAGTAATCATGTTGACAAATTAATGGTAGAGAATTAGTTGTACATTAAAGATTTAAATTATATTATGCAGCACATTGTCATAAAATGATATAAAACAATAGGAAAAGAAAGGTAAATTAATTCGAGTTACTGACATGTGAAACACCAGACTGATATCTGTACACTTAAAACGGCGAGCTCCGTCACTGCGCTGGAGCCAGTTCGACAGGTCCCTCCCCACAGACTGGAGAAGGGGCTCCAGGTCCTCGGTGGGCCTTGGGGCTGCGCTGCTCTGCTTCGGCGCCCCAAGGGTTAAGTGTGCCGCTGTGGCTCTCCTCGTCTCCCCTCTCCAGTGTGCTGATTTTCAGGCCCACCAAGCCGCCGAGAAAGTTTTCAATTCCACCAGGCTGGAGCTGTTTCAGGGGCTGAGCTCCTTAGAAAGCTTCAGGGGCCCCCGAGGGCCGACGTGCAGGGAGGGGCCGACCTACCCAGTCCGGGACAAGCTAATTACAAGGATTCGGTTTCCCGGCTCTGAAGGAATGCATTACCTGCAGCAAAGCAGGCACGGCCTCTCAGGAAGGCCCCGAGAGGAAGCTGAATGCCCCAGTGAATTCCAGCCCCATCCCTAGGTTTATACCCACAACCCCGGCCCATGCTGAGAGACTAATCGCTTGGCCATTGTCAGGGATGTTGTCCAATCAGCCCTTGAATAGCAAAACTTCACAATGCCGAGTATGAATTAAAGGGGAACAAATGTGGATGCAGACTTTTTTTGCAACAATACCTAACTGAGCCTTTCAGACAGGACAAGGGATGCACAAAAGCTCGACGGAAATTGGAGTAACTTTTGGAGGCCCTTGTAGCTCCCGTCAATAAGCGTTAGCTCCATAATGGCAGCCTAGGCCTCCACCATCAACCCCCTCCCCCTTTTTGTGAGGTGGATCAATTGTTCACAAGGTGTGGAAAAGTATCATAAAAATTGAGCATTTTTGTTGTGCTTGTCTTGGAAGCGGTGTCTCTCTGTTGAACACGGCCATATGTGTTTGTCTCCTTTTTATGTGAATTGTAGATTTGGTCTTTACTTCGCCCATCATAAAGTACTGACAATGTCCCCTCCCTCCTCTTTCCACTTCCAAAAGAACAGAATGGCTTCTTGAGCTATACAAATGTCAGGTCTCTGTTTTAAAATTTAGCTTTGTTTACCCAACAGAATGGAATTCATTACTGTGTAAAAGTGGTTCCATTTTCTGATCTTTTTATTCAAAATGTTGAGAGTATCAAAAAGCTCATTTGAAGGTCACAGGTTTATGTATCTATTCTCTTAAGTGTTTTAGAAATTCATATGGAGGACACAAAAGGTGGAAAATGTGAAAACATACTGTTCATTGTTTATCCTAACCTTGCCATGGTTATTAAGATAAATGAGCGTAGGGGGGAAAAATGGCATTAAAAGCCATTGTGAACTGGGAATTTTTTTCCCCCTGAAGACTGTTAATTTTAGCCCTTGATCTGTAAAGGTCAATTTCTAATTCTTTTTACTGTGCAGTTTATATAACTTCTGCATTTCAAGTCTATAAAAAGCTTTTGCAGACTTTTCATAATGTAAGTAGCAATTTATTTCATTACGTTTTGAATTTTTTATGTAATTCCTATGGACATTTTGATGAAATTGTCAGGCTTAAAAGCTGTAGTGCTTCTCATTTGGGGGGGTGACCCCTTTTTTTTTTTTTTTTTTTGCTACGATCCATTCTTGCTGGATAATTTAAAATTAGTAAGATTAATCAGTTCAGTGATGTAAAAGACCACACTTTGGTTGGAACAGGTCTAAGGCAAAATCATTTCATTTTTTTTATTAGTAAATGATTTAAAAGGTCTTTTCAACTAGTTATCTGAAGCCGATATTTAACTGTTACTTATTCCACTAATTTCTATCTTTTGTTAAAAGAACTTCCCAGCCTAAATCTCCTCGCTCTGTCCCATGCTAATTGCAGCTTACATTATATAAATGGCTTTGTAAAGAAAACTATAACTCCAAGCCTTGAAAGTTGCGTGTTTCTATTTGCTCAAACTTGATGCACTTGTTTGAAGAGGGTCATTGCAGGGAGAGCTGTGTAGCCAGTAAGAATGTCCTGGATAACAAGCTTAAACAGAACCTTTTGTTGTGCCTAGTATTCTCAGGACTCCAAAATGAGGCCTCCTTTTTCTAACTGCGGGCTGAAGTGGTTCATTACTGCTGTTTCCTCCGCCAGGCCAGGGCTCAGCCATTCCCACTACTGAAGGTCTGTAACTTCCTTAAAAAGGAAGAAGGAAAACATGGCCCAGAAAGGTCTTGTTAGCACTTCCTATGTGAAATTAGCAGCTTTCTAAAAGGTACAACTCCAATTACCTCACATTGTGGAGGCGAGCACAAATTCAACAATATGCACCGCCTAGCAAGTGACATTCTGTCTTTCTAGAGTTACTTCCCTAATTAGGAATGAAGAAGCTCTATTCTGCTGAGTGCATCTATTTACAGTGGCCACAATGCTTTAACTTGAGCATCCTTCTCAAAGACCAGTGTTAAAAAACACAAGTGCTCTTTTCGCTGAGCAGGCTATGGTGAGGCGACACATTCCTAACGGTTACGCCCTGGGGGGGGAGGGGAGTGTAGCCGCTTTGGCAGGATTGTTAACACTTCAGGATTCATTTTCCACAATAACACCCCTGCCCAGAGAGCTCTGGGAATTACAGTGGACAATAGGGAGGCATTCTTAGGAGGGTCTAATGATGGAATAAAAAGAAAAATATTTATTGCTTTTGACAGTTCCACAAGGGGCAAAAATCCTTGTCGTGGCTAAAGTTTCCCTAGCTGTTGGAGGAAGGCGGCTCACAGGGACTCAAACAGTTCCACTTCCTTTGTTAGGAGGCTGAGGACCAGGGCCAAGCTGGGAAATTAAAGATTAAGTTCATTAAGGTAAGATAATTGTGCGGAGGCATTGTTGTTGATACAGGTGGAGCGTGGGGGCTGGGGTAAGAAGCCCATTTACATGTAGGGACGACCCATTAAAGGGGCTTAACAGACGTGCAACGCAAATATGTTTATTATTTGCCTGATGGCTGACCATGCTTTCACTGCTTCATTAGTCAACAGGGCCCCCAAAGGAGGGCCAGGACTCCCTGCTGGGAACCAGGTGGAAGCGAATACAAAGCAGTCTCCAGAGGGGAAAGAGCCGGTCCCGGGGGCCCTAGGGAAGACAGGCCTTTCCTCTCCCTCCAAAGCCCTGTCCCCACATCTGAGTTCACTTCCATCCCTATCAGAGATGATCAGCCCTCTTCTGGCCAGGTAGAGGGGACAACACTCTCTCACCTGAGGTGCCTTTGGATTTCTCTGGAAGCATTTGTGCAGAAGCACCTGTGGGTTCCCCTTTTTAAGAAGAACTTTGAATTCTCCCCACAACAGACCCTGGACCTGAGTTTTCAGTCAGGGAGCTGCTCAAATGCTTTCCTTCCCCCCCGCCCCTCGGGACACCTCCCTCCTCAGAAACTTACCACTTAGGAAATCTGGGCTGCCTATCACTCAATTTGTTCTCCCAAGAAAAAACAAACATAACCCCCACCTCTCCCACCACCATCCTAGTCATGCAGACCCACCCCTGTGTGTTGTCATTATAAACTGTGGTTGTCTTGGTTGATAAGAGCTCCTCCCTGCCCCCTTCCCAATTTAGAGACCCAAAAGTGCTGAGAACTTGAGAAAAAACTATGTAGGGCAGTATGGCAGAATTCTAGGAAGCATGGGGTCCTGTCTTAAATCTGCCTGAAAGGAGAAAGAGCAGAGGGAGGTGCCCAGACTGTGGTCAAATGGCTGAGAGTACATCTACACAGTCTTCATGAAAGTCATTCCCTAGCCAGCCACCCTTGCGTTCCCTGTGTCTTGGGCTGAGGTAGAAGCACATTTATTTTGATGAGTTCCACAGTTCATCATCTCTGGTGTCTCCACTTTTTTTTTCTATTTCTGGTAAGGAACTGAGGTTGGAGATGTCTTGGATAGCAGATATCCTGAAAGAAAAGTGCTTGTTTATTTGCAAGATAGGATCACTTGTTACACAAAAACTCACCTACCTTTCTTTCTGTTCCCTCCGGCCTGCCCTTCAACCCCCCTCTGAGGAAAATAAACAGTGTCATAATGATTTGAGTAAATAGAATTCTTTTTAAAACCACCTGATCATGGGGAGACATTCTAAGAAGACCCTAGGATTTAGTTAGTGTTGGTGTGTGAAAAAAAGGACTTAATTTTAGAGAGGTTTAAAATACATAGAGTGAGACAATCACATGGTGAGAAGATTTTCAGGAGTTAAAAAATGACCATGTTTTGATTCTTTCAGATTGAATCATGTCTCCAGTTCTCCTTGTTTTCTTCTGAAGGAAAGGTTACATACAATTGTTGATTTCCTTTAGCCTGCCAGGCATCTATAATGTAGAGTGAAACAGAGAGTCCTTTCGTTATTTTCATAGATTACATTAGAGGCGTTTTTGAATGAAACATTTTCAGCTTAACGTGTCTGTCGGTCTGGGAAGAACTTGAAATAATTCTCAAGCAAGCAAGCAACATTTATCAAACTTCTTCGTGTTTTTCTCCTCTTGTGCTGATGTCAGGACTTCTTTTTATTTGTTTCTATAAAGTGTCCTTTGTCCTTGCAAATGTTGAATAGACTTCTTTCAAAAGTTATCAGAGACCGGTCTGATAAATGAGACGAGAATTAGGAACATCTGAGTTATTTTCTAAGATGGGTTAATGAAGAGATGAGGATTTGCATTTTCTTTTAAAGACCTAATGAGCAAGTAAAACACAGGAGGGAGACTGGTGCTTCGGCTGTCACATTGTGATTTATCAGAAAGCAGAAAGGAAAATTTGATACAGACAAGATTCCAAGCTGCAGCTTCCTTAGAATGTGTTAACTTTTTGAGAACAAATCTGTAATCACTGGCCTTTTATAATAAAAAATGCATAGCTTGTAAGCCTTGTTCAGCATCCTCAGGGTGTTTGCATGCAACTGAAATATTTACCTCCATAGCCCTTTGACAGAAAAAGAAAAAGAAGGTTGTCAATAATTAGAAAATATTGTTCTCTAAACTGGAAGAAATTACATTTATATATTCAACTCCACTAACTTAAGAGGCTTTTCCTTTACTACTTAAAAAAAATAAAAGCTTGTCATTACATTATCATAAAAAAAGGGGAGCCTTGTTTTGGAAATTAAGTTGTCCTTAGAAATGCCACTTTGAATTTAGAACTGTGATTAAAGTTGGTGACAGGATGGAGGTATAGGGATGGGGCTCTCGACTGTCTTCTGATACTTGGGACATTTTGGATGGAGAAGAAACTCAGAGGCTTCTTTCTCTTCCTCGCCTTTGCAGATCGCAAAGCGAGTTCCATGCTTCCCGTAGGCACCATGGGGGACTAGGGAGACCATGACCAGGAGCAACTGGTGGAGTGTGAAAAACTTTGTAAATACTTCACCTTAACCCTGAGGGCTTTAAATATTTTAGGTGGTTACATCCCAATCTGCAGAATCTGTTGCAGCATTTAGTTTTTATCTATTTAATAATGATTTTTAGAAGAAATCTCCTACTCATAAAATATTTATGGTCTCTTATGTACTTTATTGTTGATATGAAAATATGAAAATATTCCATGTTGAATTTTAATGAAAGGTTGCTATTCCCCGGTCTCTGCAGTTTTTAAAAATTGAGACAAAATTTACATAGCTCAAAGATAGACATTTAAAATTATCTGATTCTTTGGCATTCAGTATATTCACAATGTTGTATCTGTACTTTCTTTTTTAGTTATAATTTTTCTTAGTTGCAGGACCACAAGCAAGTCTTTGCAGAGCAGTTATTAAATACTGATATTCATTCAACAAGCATTTATTGAACAAATTGTTGCAAGAGTGGCATTAGGCTAAGCCCAGTGGGGGGTTTTAAAGATTAAAAAAAGGGACTACTGTGCCCTGCAGGGAAAAAAAAAATTGCTTCTTAATCTAGGAGAAGCCAAACATGTGCTAAATAAAAGCATCAACAACTTTATTTAGGAATATTTATTGATTTTTATTAATAAGCATTATTTAGTCTCACAGGGTTTTATAATTCTAAAATATCATAGTATTGCTAAATATTTCTCAGCAACAATAGCCAGTATAATTAGACTACAAAGGGTTCAGAATATTTACTGTGCTATTTTTCTCAGAGTGATTTTATTTCCTCTGACGTGTTCCAAAGTTTTCAAAACTTACAATATGGAAGTTGAACTTTGTTTAACATGTTTGCTCTGATGGGCATTTACTTTGGGTGGGTATTTTATTTCACTGTGAAATTTTCTGCATAGTGCTTCTGCAAAATTCAGCTTATGGTGGCTATAAACAGCAGAGGAGGCTCCCTGGGAGGTATAAATTGCTTGACTTTTCTGGAAAACTTATCCATGTTTTTCAGGGACTTTAGGATAAATGGTCAAATACCCTAGATGGGAAGTAACAGAGGTGATGGCACCCAGAATGTGTTAAGCTTAAATTGGATTTTAAAGATTAAAATTTAGGGGAAAAAAAGATAACAAAGCATGTTCTATTGAAATATGTATTATTTTCTTGAAAAATATCTTTCAAATAAAATCTGTATTTTGATGATGATAATGATGTTGGCAATAGTGATGATGATCGTGGTGGTGGTGGTGGTGGTAATGGTTTGGAGGTGAGAAATGGTACACAGGAAATGTGACAAAGAATTTATCTCATTAAAGTTAGTTTATATCACTTCCTATGATCAGCCAGTGAAGAGCCTTTGGCTTAGGACATAGGAAAAAGATATCAAATTAGCAAATATTTATTGAGTCCCCTTTTCGCAAAGCCTGCACATAGTTTCATTTGAGGAGGAAAGATAGTAGTCAAAAGAGCCTCTTTGTTATAGGTTCCCATCCTGATTCTGTCACTTTGTAGCCATGTGCCATTTGGCCAAATTGCTTATCTGTTGTGAGTCTCTGAGTCCTCATGTATAGAGACATTAATAGCTTCTTTGCACAGCACCCCATGAGGAACAGCAGTAGTATGATGCTAAGTCACATCCTTTGTGCTCAGTCAGTAATTACTAAGACAAATACACAAGTCACTCCTGCTTGCCATGACTTTCAGCCAGAGAACAATGTATGAAATTCCACCAGGGAAAACAAGCTACCTTTTGGTATGAGTTTTGCGAATCATAAAACATAAATTAATCAATCATAGTATGGGTAAGGTCTGAGGAAATTAATTTTAAGCCTATCCATGAAGGGAGATTTCAGAATTAGTATTTTGAATAGGACTATCTAGAGTCTGTGCCTTTGACTGGTTAATACCATCTCTTGCTGCCATTGAAAGCTTACAGGTATCACCTGAAAAGTTATTTCAGTTTGCCATCAGACTGGAACCATCAATTTATACCTGAAATATGTCAAAATGTGGGGTATTTCTATAATGATAAAACTTATTAGAATTGCCATGTTTAATTAAAATGTTAATTTACTGTCATCTCACTTGATCTCTATTTATGGAGAACTTTCTATTTGCTATTAACATGTTTTATTATTATATTAAAACCCTGCTGTTTAGGCAATGCCTAATACTAATTTAAAGAAAAGGTGACAATCTGCCAGGAGCTGGGAGAGGTGATCCAATCATCAGGAAAGAGTCTCAGAAGCTGAAGAAGTAGTGATTGAGGAAGAGCCAAAGAGACTACCTTGTCTCTAAAATTCTCCCACTCTGCTCCCTGATGTTCAGACTGTCTTAACATACCTGGCTGAAATACAAATGCTTTGGGGGAAAAAAGCTACAGTTTAAGTTCACAAAAAGGTGTGAAATACCTCATACCAACCCCTTTTCTGGGAACTAGGGTAAAAGGCTGGAGGGTTCCAGCATGGGAAAAAGGAAAGCTATCTTTGCTGAATTTATAATTTTGCTGAAATTGATGCTGAATCCAAAGAAAACTGGTCTTCCTCTGTGGGGTGGGTACCAGAAGCTTTGCCCTTAAGGACCGAATAGTATTTCTATTTTCTTGGCCAGTGTTGTGTTTGGATCTGAAATCTTCCCTAAAAGCTCATGTATTGGAGACTTGGTCCCCAGCCCAACAGTGTTCAGAGCTGGGTTTTTGGAGAATGACTGGACATGAGGGATATGACCTTATCAATGGATTAATCCATTGATGATTTCATAATCTGATGAAATTTTTGGGAGGTGGTAGAAACATTAGTATGTGGAGCTCAGCTTGGGAGAAGTAGGTCACTGGAGTCATGCTCTGGAAAGCTCTGTCTTGTCCCAAGTTCCTTCCCCGTCCTCCTTCCCCTCCACCCCTGCTTCCCTGCCTCCATGAGGTGAGCAGATTTGCTCTATAGTATACCTCCAATCATACTGTCTTGATTCATTACAGGCCCAGAAACAAAAGAGCCAAGGATCAGGGGCTGAACCTTCTGAAGCCATGAGCCAAAGTAAATCTTTCCTCCTTTAAGTTGATTTTCTCAAGCATTTTGTGACATGGACAGAAAGCTGAATAACACAGAAAATTGGTACTGAGAAATGAGGTCATTACTGTGACAATACCAGATGACATGGTTCAGAAGCCTTTGGAATTGGTTTTCATGAGGAGTTTGGAAGAGTTTGGGAAAGCAAACTGGAGAATGCTTAGAACATTGTAAATGGTGCTTAACAGATGATTCTGGTATGAGCTCAGAAGTCCAGAATGCCAATAAGGAATGCAGACAGTAAAGGTTATGCTGATGAGTTTTCAGAGGGAATTGAAGACCCTATTGGGAATTAGACTAGAGGCTATTCATATTAAATTCTGGCAAAGGAGTTGATTACATTTTGTCTATTCCCTAAGACTTTGTATGAGGCCAAGTTTCAAAGTGATGGACTAATTAATCTGACAGAGAAAATTTCAAGGCAACGCAGCTATGAAGTTGTGGCATGGATTTGCTAGCTGCTTTTATCCCGATTTACAGTGAGATTTAGAAGCAAAAATCAAAGTAGAAGGATTTGAAAAACTTGCAGTTTGGCTAGAAAAGAAGCATATAAAGTTGGGGCAAAGAAAGGTGTAGTTGGTGAAGAGTTTAGTGCCCTTCGGGAAAAAAAAAAAGGAAAAAAAAATAAATATATACTTTGTACCAATACATAGGAAAGATGCTTTGGATGTCATGTCAGGATTTGGCCAAACCCAATCCTTCACAGACTCAGGGTGTAAAAGTATAAACACATTTGAAAAACTTGGCTTTGGGAAGAGAGTACTAGGGCACCATGCTCACACAGGGCCACCCTACTCACACAAAGCCACATAGGAGGTTGTTCCTCGCTATTTGTTTCACTCTGCTCAGCTGTCCAGGCACTCAGAGGTCATTAACACTATGTTCCAAAGGGGCCTACCTAATGCTTCCACTGGTGGCAGATCTTAGCATTGTCTATGTGAGGCTGGTTTTGCAGGCATACAGAATGCAAGAATTATGGGGTCATGGAGGGTTCCACTGAGATCTCAAAGGAGGACAGGCAATATGTGGCAGGGTCAGAATCCCTAAAGGCAGCAATTGAAATGGTAATGCATACAGCTGTGACAGTGAAATTGAAGCTGCGGTGGAGACCCCAGGAAGTTAGAGATGTCAGGAACATGGAACATCTACCAAGGAAAGCTACAGGCAGTGAGCAGAGCCAGTCCCAGAGAGTGGCCATATAGTCTACAGTCAGCAAGTCCATAGGGACAGGGATACCCAAGCCTTTGTGTCATGCTACCATGTGCTCAGTGTGCCAGGCATGGAGCTACAGGACTTACTGTCTGCCTGACTGGGTTTCAGTCTTGCTTTCATCCTATCCTTTCTTTTTATAGCCCATTCCTCCCTTTTGGAATGGGAATGTTTACCCTGTGCCATTGTACGTTGGGAGCATGTAAATTATTTTTTATTTTTACAGGGACTCATACTAAGAGTTTGCCTTATGTCTCACAGGAGACTTTGGAATTAGGCTTTTGAACAATGTTGGAACTGTTCAGATGTTGAGGACTCTTTGAGATGGACGAAATGGACTTTGCATTAGGAGATAGACATGAACATATGGTAGCTAGGGGTGTAAGATTATAGTTTGGATCTGGAATGTCCTCCAAAAACTGATTTGTTGAAGGTCTGGTCCCCCAATGCAGCAATATTTAGAGGTAAGGCTTTGGGGAAGAGATTGGATCATGAGTGCTCTGATCTCATCAGTGGATTACTCCATTGATAGGTTTGTAACTGAGTGGGCTATTTCAAGGTGGTGGAAACTCTAGGAGTTTTGGCCTAGTTGGAGGATATAGGTCAGTTTTGGAGGTTATATCTTGTCCCTAGCCCCTTGCTTTCTCTCTCTGTCTCTGCTTCCTGGCTGCCAGGAGGTAAGCAGTCTCTTCTGCCACACCCTCTCACTGTTTAGCCTCAGGCCCTGAGCATTGGAGCCTGCAGACCATGGGCTGAGACCTCTGAAACCATGAGCCCAAACACATCTTACCTCCTAAAGGATTCAAGTATTTTGTCATAGATATAGAAAGTTGATTAACATGCCCAAGGGTAATAGATTCAAGAGCACTTTCTGTTTAGGTAGGATCACAGATCCCAGGGTCTATATTCTGGGTTCTTGGAAAGGACTTGGAATAATCATGAGGGCCTCTCTTTGGTGAAGCCACTCTCTTAGACTGGATTCAGCCCAACCTGCCTGGGTTCCCTTGCCTTATCAATCTTCCCAGGTGAGTTTTCCAGGGGTTAGGGGATATCTCCTTCATATTTCCCCCTTCCTCCATTTCTGTGATCAATTTGTGATCACATGGTCCCTAACCACCCCCTCCACACTTTTGTTGATGCAGCTCTGGTCTGGTTCCTTCTCTCCATCCACTGGTGAAATGTCCCTTTGACTCTTTGAGCTTCCTCCTGTGATTGCACTCTCACTTCCACCCCAGTGATTCCTGGAGTAGTGTTCCATGATGGACACTCTTCACTCACCTCCCACCTAAGCCTTTGCCCCACAGCCGTTGGTCCATCATCAACATTTTCTTGCCTGGCCTGTAAGACAGCTCTGTCCAGGTGGTATTGAAGCACTTCAACCTCAAGCCTTTAGGTCTCTACTGGAGCTGCTTGTCTTATGAGACTCATGAAGCCCTGCCTTTCCTGCACTCACCTGTTCTGCTTAAAGCTTCTTTAATCTCAGCCCCGCCCCACCAAATCCTGTTCACATAATACCTCCTCTTTGACATCTTCTCTGATTATTCCAGCCTGCTCTGGATAAGATTTTCTTTTTTGAATTGTGGTAAAAGCATAAAACAAAATTGATCACTTTAACCATTTTAAGTGTATAGTATAGTGGCATTAATTGCATTCACAATGGTGTGCTACCAATACCACTATCCATCTCCAGAACTGTCATCATGCCAAATAGAACCCCTCACCCCTCTCTCCATAACTCCTAGGTACTTCTGTTCTACGTCTCTAGGAAATTGTCTATTCTAGGTACCTCATGTAAGTGGAATCTTAACATATTTGTCCTTGTGTCTGATGCATTTTACTTAGCATAATACCTTCAAGGTTCATCCACGCTGTGGCATGTATCAGAATTTCATTCTTCTTAAGGCTGAAGAACATCTCGTGTGTGTATAAGTGTGTGTGTGTGTGTGTGTGTGTGTGTGTGTGTGTGTGTGTGTGTAGTATTTGCCTGTGGTGGACAGTTGTGTTGTTTCCACTTTTTGGCTATTATGAAGAATGCTGCTATATACGTTGATGTACAAGTATCTGTTGAAAATATGTTTTCACTTCTTTGGGGTATATACCTAGGAGTGAAATTACTCAATCATATGGTAATTCTATGTTTGACTTTTTGAGGAACTTCTAAACAATAATCATTTTTATAGTGAATGATAATTCACACTTACATGACACTTTATGGGTTACCAAGTGCTTTGCTGTTCCATTAGCTTCTCAGAACAAACTTGTGAGACAAGTACTGTTATTAATGTCACTTCTATTCAGGTGAAGAAAATGGGATTCAGAGAGGTTCTGTGACTTCATCAGAGTCACTGAAGACACTGATGGGGACTTTGGCCTCCAAACAGAATTGTGTGTTATGGTGCCCATAGGCTTTCTAAGGCTGCATGATAACTCTCTGATGTTTCTTCATTGTGTTTTCCCTACCACTAGACCTTTAGGTCACCATGATTATGAACATATCTTGACTCCCTTACCAGATTGTTAATCTCAAGAGGCTGTGTCATGATGATCTTTGTCTCTCCACACTGTGCAGTGGCTGGTACTTAATAAGTCCTTGGTAAATGTGAATTTACAGAGGTGAATTTTGGATGGAGGGGAAAGTGAACAAAAGGAGACACCACATCAGAGAACTGGCTATGAGGTCCTTGTGGTACCCTCCTATTCTGCCCCAGACATGCAGGTGGAGCTGGATTTTTTGCAATTGGGACGACCATCGCCCCCTCACTTATCTGAAATGTCATTTCCTGTTCTGATTTCCCTGAACCTAGAGATTCCTGTGCATGATACTTACCACATTCTGTTTTGATGATCACTTTGTTCCTCTGCCCAAATGAGACCTTAGGTTCCCTGAGATCAGTCATTAGCATGAAACATGATGCTGGGTACAGGGCAAGTGCTCAGTACATATTATTGAGGGAGTGAACTTTGGAATGAGTGAGGATTTGGAAGTTGCTCTTCTTCGCTTACCCATTCATCAGTGGGAAGGTTGTCACAGAGTACAGAAGGCTCAGTTATGTTTGAATTTCAAATAAAGAATGAATAATTTTTACTATAATACGTGCTTAAGCCAAAAATTATTTGTTGCTTATCTGAAATTCAAATTTAACTGGGTGTCCTGTTTTTTATCTGCTGAATTGGCAACCCTAATCACTAGATACTTATTACTTACTGTCATGTCACCAGAATCCTCAGAAATGCTGAGGAGAGAGTAGAAAACTGGCTTCCCCCAGCTGAATTGTTAACTACTTTTTAATTTACAAAACACAAATGGTGTAGGCATTTTCTCCTAAACGGAAAATAATTGTACACCTGCAGCAATTTAATCCCCATTTGAAATTGCAGTTTCTATCTCCTCTCTGATAGCTCTGCCCTGGTGTCAAAATACTTCAGTGTCTGCCCTGGCTGTGGCTAGTGCTGGCGCCCAAGCTATTCACTCTGGTGCATGTCTGCTTGTAGTTATCAGGAATGTTGCTGAAGGCTGACCCACAGGGGGCCTGCTCACTAGCAGGCCAACTGTCTTGATGTATGGCATTTATCATACTCTATTTCTGAAAGTTCTTCCGGGCTTGACTGGTCTCTAATCCAGAACTTTCTGCCCCATACTTAATTAGGGACCTGATGTAATTTCCCCATAAACCAGTTTTTAATTGTGATACCAGCAAGAAATGCTGCCTAATCTCCCAAGTTCAACTGAAAGCCCTGGGATCAGTCAGCCCTTTTAACCAGATGTGCCTCCGACTGCTGGGAGTGAAGAGGGGACAGATCCAGGTGGGGAGCAGATTCATTGCCTCAGACCTGGGTGGGGTCTGCTGGGGCTGGGGAACTGGGGTGCTGAGTCCAGGAGAGCAGGGATAATGAAAGCTGTCAGAAAGAACAGAGAGAGAAAGCGAGAACCTTTCATTTGGTGTGTGCTGGTGTGGTTATCCTCACAAGTACCGCGTCAGAACACCCCTTGCTGCTTCTCTAACCCATCTCATTTCATTTCGCCAGGTTCCAATTGCTTCTGTGTCTGCTGGTTGGGGGATTTGGAGGTGGGGGGTGGAATTACCTTTTCACATTTAGAAACTGCTGGGATGATAAAAAGCCATAAAATGGGATGGGGAATGGTGGACAGAGGGTGATGGTGAATAGCAGCCATGTGAATGGAGTGACCAAGAGTGTAGATCCAGAGGAAACAGGGCTACGAGGCAGCTGAAAGTCACTTTCAAAACTTTTGGGCTCCATTCAATGGGGTACAAGGTGTGAAAGAAGGGCAAGAGGTCACATAACCCAGGAACGTACAAGTTACTGAACGTCTAGACATGGCATCTTGAATTTAGAAAGTTCTTGGGCTAAGGGATTGATATGTCTATATCTTTGCAGCACCTCAGTTTCTTCCTGCGCCAAGTGTAGAGGGTAATCTACCATGGCCAACTGGCCAGGAGGCAGGAGCCTGCAGAAACAGAAAGAGGGGCCAGGGCTCTCATCCAAAGTCCAGTTGGAATATGTCCAAAGTGAACATGGTGGAGGATGCCCTTCTAGAGACATTGTAGGGCAGGGGAGGCTGGAATGCGCAGAGGCTCCTCGTGGGTTGTTATTCTTTGAAAGCTCTGCTTCTTTCTAGAAAAGGAGATGGAATTTATCTCATAATCTAAAATCCCAGTTCACTTCCGCAGTCACTCACTTGAGAGAACCTGGTGGGAACTGGCTGACCTGGGCCAGGCAGTCCAGGGGAAATCAGCCTGCCCTGTGGGACTTGTCACAAAGTCCCCAACACCAAGATTCGAACTGAAACAGAACACCCCACAGGGACCTCGTGACTTCAAGCCCTGTACCATCCTATCTCTGAAGGAGGCATTCTGGGATGCAGTGGCTCTGGAATCTATGACTGAAAACAGAAAAAGAAAAGATACCTGAGGGGAGGTCTCTGGAGATTTTCTCCTCTGATTACAGCCACATAGAGGATTATAGAGAAGACTTGACATGTCAGCTGCCCCCTGGCCACACCGTCAATAAGGAAGGAACCAAGAGAAGGGGTGAGAGATAGAGGTGAAGAAGGGAGGTGCAGGTTAAGCTCAGTGGGTCCAATAAGCCCCCCAGGCCTTGCCCCACCGGGGGAAGCCACCTGATGGGCACAGATAAACCCTCTGAAGACCTTTGAACCCTGAGGAAGGTCACAATTATCTAGAAGCCTGCATCCAAAAACCATCAACTGTCTTCTTCCTGGACCATGGGGTGGCCACCCAGGCTGGACCCTCTCTCTCTAGATCAACAAAATATGGTTAGTTTGCAAAGATGCAAGAGCTCAGGTGATTGAGTTTTATAATCCCTACCAGTCTAGTCTTTTCCCTTTGTGGAAAGTTACATTCATTTCAAGCTGGTCCTGTGGGGCTGTTGGCTGGTGACATTCAGAGCAGAAGTGCTGGACTGGCGTTGAGGAGAGGTGTGAGCAAGCCAGGTGTGTGTTTGGTGAATCACCTGAGTAAGGCATGGAGTGGGCCTCAGGTTGACGGTATGAGCAGAAGTGGGAAAGGAGGCTGAGTGGAAGGAGAGAAGCTGCTCTTTCTCTTTGAGCTTCCCACTCCTCATTCCCTCAGCTGGGCCTCTGTCCTCTGTGCCTTACTCCTTGCCATTTGTGTGTTTGTGATGCAGGGCTGGCTGGGGGTGGGGGGCGTAGTCAGTGGGATGGCCTCCTGTATAATCCAATAATTGGCTGTAGTCTGTGTTTGAAATATTTGGAGATCTGCCTCCCCATTAACCTCTACTTGAAGAATAATCACATCTCCATATACAGGCCTTTGGGGCAAGTTCTCCCCTCCCATCTCTGAAGCTTCTATCACAGCTTTGACTTTACCCAAGATTTTTTAAATTGTCTACACCCTGGTTGTTGCAGTTTTAACCTACTGTAATCTTTTTTTTTTTTTTTTCCAAATCCACATTCAAAGAGAAGGCCCTCCACTTATGTCTTTGAGTAAACATAGGAGTAAAATTCTTAGTTGCTGATAGGAAGGAGGTTAGTTAGGCAAAGCATGAATGTCCTCGATGTGACCAGAAGATGGTCTTGACAAGAATGCTGGGTGTGGGGGTAAAATGCAGAGGTTGGTGGTGGATTCCTGCTACAGGTGTGAAACCACAGCAATGCCTCTGGTTGCCATGGAAACAGCACTGAGGCTGAGTAGATGTGGGAGGGCTGGGGTGGGAGGCTTGCTCCTCTTTCTAGGATGGAGCGACAATGAGCCAAGGACGAGAATGCATGTGAAGAGCCGGGTTTTGAGCCCCCTTGTCGGCGCCTTGGCCTCTGAGCCTAGCTTAGACCTGTCTGCTGTCAGTGGGGAAACCCTTCCAGGAGAGGATGGAGAAAGGGTGAGATCAGAGGGGCTAAAACTCTCCAAGCTTCTCAGGGTTGCTGATGCCTGCACAAAGAAAGGTTCTTAGTCCCTCAAGGGCTCCCTGGCGCAGGAGAAAGCAGCTGGAAACAGAACAACCCCAGAGAAGTTTGACGCAGGCTGGGATATTGTGTACAGCGTGATGTTACATCCTTAGAGTTCAGTTTTTGGCTCCTTCAGGCAGAGCTGGCTTTATAGGGCCAGTGGACGAGGTGGTGACATATCTGGGATATCTGGGGGAGGTATCAGCAGGGCCCCTGTCACCAGGCCTGGGACTCTCCCCCCCATCAGAGTCCCATGCCTTTGGCAGAAGTCTGCCCACCCTCAGCTCTTCCTTCCTACTGCAAGTTCTCCTGGGAGGCATCCCACATGGAGTCACCATAGCCTCCGTAGCCCCCATGTGAATTAGTTCCTCAAATGCTCTGATAGGACTGAGCAGCCTGGAGCCTCAGGGAAGCTAGCTGGGAAAGGGGATATTGGAAAAAGGAGATGGAGGAGAAATGAGGGGTATGATGTTCCAAAGGCGTACTATCCATCCTCCCGATTTGTCCACGTGCTGTCAGGGTCCTGGTGCGCAGCTGGCACATGGCATTCTCAGCACTTCCTACCTCCCCTTGCCTGCCACGCTCGGCTCGGTGTCAGGAGGGTGAGGGATGGGTGCTGTGAAAGGAAGACGTGTGAGCTTTAAGATCCTGAGCATGAGGAGAGGAAAGAATGTGTGCTTGTCTCTGTCTGCACTGCGCCTGAGGTGCCCTGGGAGGAGGGTTGCCAGATTAAATGTGGGACTTGAATTCCAGATCAACAGCGAGTGCTTTTTTTCAAGTATAACCATGTCCCGTATGTTACATATGGGGCATAATTATTATTATTATTATTCATTGTTTATCAGAAATTCAAATTTAACTGGGCGTCCATATAATTATTTGCTGAATTTGGCAACCATAGCTGTGAGCAGCTGGGAATTCCAAAGCCCTGCCTTCTCTTCCTTCCATGTGGGACTCTGACAGAGACATGCAATCGTGTCTGTCCCTGGCTCTTTCCCCCTCTTGCTCCTGCTCCCTTCTTTCCTTCTTTCTTATATTCCCCTTGCCTCACTTCCCTTCCCTCCCCTTCCCTTCCCTTCCCTCTCCAAGAACAGAAGTTTTGAGTCGGACCCATCTATCCGCAGTCTCACTTCACTGTTTACTGGCTGCAGGATCCTGGACATGGGGCTCTACTCTTTGATCCTGAAGCCCTTTGAGTAAGATGGAAATGCTCCCAAGGTCTCCTGAGGCTGCTGCAAGGATTAAATGAGGTCATATTTGTGAAAGACCAAGTGTAGCACAGGACACCATAAAGCCAGTAAACTGCTTTTGAGCTGTCGGCTCTCCCCCAAAACTCACTTGTTTACGTGCATAGGTGCTTTCTGTTTTCATGCCCACTCCGGGCCAAGCGCCCACCCTGGCACCTCTTCTAGGGCCAAGATTCCTTTCACATAACCTCTGTGAGACTTTACCCTCTGAGAAGTAGGTGCACCACTCATTTCACACACACACACACACACACACACACACATAAAAAAAAAAAAAATCTAGGAGACTTCTTTCCTCCACATCACTCTGTGAGGTTTCTTTGTTGCTTTTTGTTTGGTTTGTTTTATCTTCCTCTCAGCACATGTGGTGGGCAGCCTCTCTGTCCCTCTCCCTCTCATAGCCATGCCAATCAGCTCTGAGTCCTCCAATGCAATATTTCCTCCAGCACATACAGTGTGCTCCTAGAAAGGAATTCTAGGAACACAATTCTCTGCTTAGCCTTACTGTGTGTGACAGACTAACTGAGCCATGCACGAATGACACGCATTTCCTTAATCCTTACAGGCACTTGACAAAGTGGTGACTCTTAGTGTGCTTGTTTGCATATGAGGAAACTGGATCTGAGGAAAGTCTATCTAAAGAACCCTAAACACATGCTGGGTGCCATGGCATGTGCTTGTAATCCCAGCAACTCAGGCAGCTGAGGCAGGATGATCACAAGTTTGAGGCCAGAGGGAGCCTGTGTAACTTAGACAGACCTTGTCTTATAATAAAAAGTAAAAAGGGCTTCAGGTTGCTGTTCAGAGGTAGAACACTTGCCTAGCATGGGCAGGGCCCCTGGGTTCAACTCCCAAGACTGAAAAAAAGGAAGCCCTAAAAATCAATATGGAAATGATATTCCCATTGGAAAATGTGCAATGGATAATAGCAGGCAATTCATAATGGAAGAAACCTGGACAATAAGCATTTGGAAATGCAGTAAGAGAACTGCAAACTAAAAAAAGAGTAAGATATCACTCACCAGTCACACTCTGCTGTTTGGCCAAACAGTGAAGAAGTCTGTCAGCACTAAGTAGTGGCAAGAGTTATGGGCCAATAGGATTTTCCCCGGGGGATGTAATGCTGGACAGCAAGTTAGCAATCCCTCATCAAGTTGAGGCACACACCTATGATGCTGCAGATTACAAACAACACATGTTCATGGGGTGAGCAAGGCAGCACCCAGCTGACCACTGCAGCACTGTGGGTGACAGGAGGAAAGTAGAACCAAGCTGCCAGGCTCTGGCTAACTTTCACATAGCATGTCCGCTAAGATTGGCTGGGAAAAAATTTTTTAAAAGACAATTCTTTTTTTCTTTTTTTGCAGTACTTGGAGGTTAAACCCATGGGGGTCTTCACACAAATTTTGCAAGTGCTCTAACACTGTGCTGCATCCAGCCCTTTATTTATTTATTTATTTATTTACTTACTTACTTATTTATTTATTTATTTTTGAGACAAGGTCTCACCAAGCAACACAGGCTGCCTCTGTCCTCAAACTTGCAATCCTCCTGCCTCCGTCTCCCGAGTTGATGGGATTATAGGCGTGCACCACCACACTTGGCAAATGGCATACCAAACTTTGTTGGAACACAGCCACACTCAGTTTACCTGCTTGCTATATGTGGCCTGCTTTCTGTAATGGGGGAGTTGAATCATTGCAAGAGACAGCATGACCTAAAATATTCACTGTCTGACCCTTTCCATAAAAAGATTGCTGACCACTGCACTAGGAGATGGATAAATAAATAATGGCCCACTCTCAGAGCAGAAGTCCAAATGGCAGTCACTCATGTACCAACAGGAGTAAGTCTTAGAATATAATTTGAGTGGAGGGGGAGTTTTCAAAAGGATTCATACAATATGGCATCTACCACATAAAAATTTAAGCCCATGAAAGCAAAATATTATTTATGGGTATGTACATAGCAAAATTTCTAAAAAAAAAAAAATACACTGGAATAATAAACACTGACTTCCGGACACTGGTCACCTTTGGGGAGGAAACAAGGGAAAAGATGAGAGCATAGTTTTAGCTAATTGTTAACATTTTGCTCTTTTTTTTTTTTTTTTTTTTTTTTTTGCAATACTGGGGGTTGAACCCAGGGCCTCGCGCCTGCATGCTTTGCAAGTGCTGGACCACTAAACTGCGCCCCCAGCCCATTTTTTTCACTTTTTGAGACAGGGTCTCGCTAAGTCTCGCAGACTGCCTCTCGTCTTGAACTTGCGATCCTCCTGCCTCCACCTCCCGAGCCACTGGGATTACAGGCGTGCACTATCACGCCCAGCACATTTTGCTCCTTTTAAAAAAAGTAGAATGAGGTAACTATGTTGTGATGTTTGTCCTTAATGCTAGTGATAAATACTTGAATACATATAAGTATAAAGGCTACAAGTAAATGTTAACTATTTTTGTGAAATGTTTCATAATTACACTAAGACATTTTAGGAAAAGGAGAGATTAAATAACTTGCTCAAAGGCACCCAGATAAGAAGAGGCAGTTTTGAAGAGGTTGGATTTGAACTCAATCTATCAGATCCCAGATGTAAAATCTTAACCCAAACTCTATGTCTCTCTTAATTTACTGACACAAATGTCCAATAAATGGTCTTTCTCTTTGTGTCTCCAGTAGGAGTTTATACCTAAGAGTGGAGACAAATGCCTTGGACCTAGCATACTGCACAGGCACAATTATGTCAGGCAGTTTGGCTCAGCCTATCTTTGGGCTCACAGACAACTGGGAGGGTCAGCCAGAGGCAATTTGGGATGTCTGGCCAATAGGGTAGGAACCTATGCTGTTCTGAGCCTGGACGTTTCAACAGGCCTGGAATGAAGACAGTGGCTTGGCATCAGGTGGGAGCATGGGCTCCATAGGAATCTTCTCAGACTTGGGTTAGGGGATTAGTTAGCTTTTTACTGCTGTGACAAAATACCTAAGATAAACAACTTAAAAGGGGAGAAGGCTTACTTTGCCTCACAGTTTCAGAGCATTCAGATTCCATGGACAGTTGGCCCCCTTGTTTTTGAGCCTTCTGTGAGGCATAACATCATGATGGGGAATGTGTGGTAGAGTAGAGCTGCTCACCTTACAGTGGGGAGGAGGCAGAGAGAGGGCTGGGGAGGAACAGGGCCAGTGTCCCCTTCAAGAGCAACTCCTAGTGACCTAAATTCCTCCCACTAGGGCCCACTTCCCAAAGATTCCTCTACCTCCAACAGCACTGGTGACCAAGCCTTCAACAAATAGCCTTTGGGGGATATTTAAGGTCCAAAGCATAACAGAGGGAAATCCAAGCAGCTTCAGAAAATTTTGTTCTCTGAATCTTCAGTGAATAAGAATAGTCTCCTTCATCTCTCCCCCTCAGAATGGAACCCGCAAACCATTCCTATCATCCTCACCCTCTGAGAACAGTGAAGAACCAAATAGAAAAGGGGCTCCTGCAGCTGCAAGCAGATCCTGGGCATGGTATGCAAAGCAAAGCACCCGTCCTGCCCCATTCAATCCTCCAGGCCATGAAGCAAAGCTCAGGCACTTAGGAATCAGAGGTCCCACTCCTGTGTCCTTACTCTCCCCAGCTCCCATGTTCCTCTTCCAGAAATGCCTTATCTTTTGTCTGCATTATCTGTCCAATCCATCCATTAAGGCCCATTTTAAAGTCTTCTTCCTACACCCAGTCCCGGTGGCACACGCCTGTAATCCTAGCGACTCAGGAGGAAGAGGCAGGAGGATCGCAAGTACAAGACCAGAGGCAGTCTGCATAGTTTAGTGAGACCCTGTCTCAAAAAGTAAAACAATGGGCTGAGGTTGCAGCTCAGTGGTACAGCACTTGCAAGGCATGCAAGCTTGAGGCCCTGGGTTCAACCCCCAGTACTGCAAAAAAATAAAATAAATAGATAAATAAATAAATAATAAATAAACTCTCCTTTCTCTAGGAAGTCTGCCCAAATCCCCAGCCCCCCAGGGCCCCTCACCTCAGAACTCCTTGGGATTTGTTACCCAGTACTCTCATAGATTCTTGGTGCCTTGCTTTATTAAGTACCTTGTCACCTCTGTTAGTGTGAATGGTGAGTGATTCATTCTCATGGCCTGTGCCTCCTTTGTACTTTCCCATGATACCTATCATGGGGCCAGTCACACAGTATTCAATAAGCATTGATGAATAAATCAATGGATGGATAAATAAATGAAGCATATCTGTAGAAGCTCCCAAAATTATGTTGCTAAGAAAGGAGAGAGCCCCAAACTAGGTCATGTGAAATTTGGCCCACCCCAACCTGGTTTCTGGAAAGACCTCAGATGCCCTCAGACCGGGGGAGGTGCTGCTTGCCTGGCCACTGGCCCTGGAAGGCAAGAAAAAGGGAGGTGCAGCACCCAGCCTGGATGCAGGGGGATTAGGTGCAGGGGTCCCTTGGGGAGACCTTGGCATTGACCTTCCTTCATTGTGTTTTTGTTTATTTTTCTGTTTTTGCTCAATTACCTCCGACAATGCCCCCACACTGGCTATGAAATGTGAAAACAGCTGAAGGAGAAATAAAGCAACAGAGAAAAATGAGGAAAGGAGGGGAAACAAAGAGAGAATTCACCTTTCATGGGCCTGCAAAGTCCTCTGGTAGAGAATGAAGTTAAGGCACAAAAGCTTTGCAACAACAACGTTGTGGGGGAGGCACAAGAGGGAAGCTGAACAGCCATTAAAGCAATTAAGAAAAGATTAAGGTCGCTGGTGGTGGAGGGAGAGAGAGACCCATTAATCAATAGGCCAGAAATCGCAGCAGGCTACAAAATTATAAAACTAGGCAAACTGGAGAACCACACAGGCTCACCTCAACCAAGATGCCTGAGTAACTCAAAAGCAGAAACATTATATTCATTTCTCAGGCTTGGGGAATAAACGGTTCTTAGAGGAATCTTTTCCTTTTAATCAGCTAATGGAGACATCCTGAGGTGGGGGTGAGAGCCACATTGATTTCAAGGCAAATTCTGAAGCATCATGGTCTAAAAAAGGATTTGTAATAATGCACAATAAACACTGTTACTGGGATCAGAGGCACATCCTAGCCAAAAGCTGTGTGGTCATAATCTTAAAAAGGCCCTAAAACTCTGTAGGATAGCTTCTATTAGGTTTACAAATATTTGCAGCCTCTTCCTGGGGAAGACCACACATCCCTGCCCCACCCACAGCAGGCATGGCTGTAGGACTGGCTTTGGTTGATGCAATGGGAGTCTTTTCTGGGCAGAAACTAAGTGCCAGTAGCATATTGCTTGCCATATGCTTTTTCCTCTTTGCAAGAACAGCAAAGGGAAATGTTATAGATGGGTCCCTAAAGTGGAACTAAGATGAGGCAAAGGCTTAGCAGACAAAGGATTTTGTATCTTGAGCAAAAAATAAACTTTGTTGTTTAAAGCTATTGAGAAATGGGAGATGTTTGTTATGCAACACATTCTGATTGATACATTTGCTTGCAATATGTTGCTGCTTGCACAGAACCTTCATTAGCTCCCTATTTCTTTTTTTTTTTTCTTTTTTCTTTCTTTTTTTGGCAGTACTAGGGGTTGAACCCAGGGCCTCATGTGTACATGCTTTGCAAGTGCTATACCACTGAGCTCCACCTCCAGCCCATTTTTTTTTTTTTTTATGTGAGACAGAGTTTTGCTAAATTACACAGACTGCCTGCCTCTGGTCTCAAACCTGTGATCCTCCTCCTTCTGCCTGCTAAGTCACTGGGATTATAGGCATGTACCACCACACCCGGCTCTGCTCCCTATTTCTGACAGAAGAAATCCTGAACTATTGGAGCTGACATCAAGCCCTGCCTCTGCACCCATCCACCTTAGATTCTACCATTCTCTTCATATCTTAAGTGAGTTTCCTCACTGCACTCCACACATAATTTGCCGGGCAAGTTTGGGTGAACAAGGTCCCTTGGGTTAAGAGATCTGAATTTCCCAGGCCCTTGATCATGCCCTCTGTCTCTGAAACCTACTCTGTGAAGTGCTTCTCTCCAACCCCAGGGACAGGGTTTCATCGTGTAGCTTAAGCTGGCCTTGAACTCTCAATCCTCCCATATCTACCTTCTGAGTGCTCAGATTACAACCTTAGCCACCATACCCAGCTGTGAAGCCATTTTTAATTATCCACAGCTTGAAGCCATTTCTGAGTCCCCCTAGTTTATAATCTACACTATTCAAATAACGCTTATTTTTACTTAAAAAATATGAACTATTTACTAAATGCAGGCACTGCATTCAGAGGTCTGCACATATTAGCACATTTAATTTTCACTCACCCCTATAAAATTTAATTAATTTTCACCCAGTCCTGTGAAAAACAAAAAATGGAAAGAAACAGAAAAAGATGTGGACAAATACCTCAAAGTTTTATGAGCTTTCTAACAGCCAATATAAAGGAAAGAGCCAGGTACATAATCATGGTGGCTGTGGGTGAGTGCAGGTGCAGGCTTTGGAGGAGCCCACTATCTACCCTCAGAAGCAGGGGCAGCTCCAGAATGTCAGGTCAGGGGTTGGGGAGGAGGTACACAAAGGGACACAAGGTGGGACACAAAGGGCTGGGAAGTTGAGGAAGTTGGAAAACAGGGCTATTTGTCATGAATATGCATTAAGGCAGTTCTTCATCTAAATTTGTAAGAAAGACTCTTGAAGGGTGGTGTCTTTGGTCCTGTTGCTATGCAATGTAATGAACAGCCTTGGTACCCACTGATGACCAGTTTATTTCAGTGGCATCACAGGGAGGCCTAATTCCTAAAGCAGGTCTGCAAGGCCCCCAGCTCTCTGCTGATCTGGCCCGAGCAAGGGGCAGGAAAGCTTTCCAGCACCTAGAAGAGCAAAGGGGCCATGCATCCTTAAAGCAAATAAATACAAGATCTCTCTCCCTGTGGCCAAGCCTATGCCAAAGAGAAGTGAGGAGCTGGGGTGTATGCTGCCTGGCAAGAACCTGGGAGGGTCGCTAATGTCTTCTGACCCTTGTGAGATAGTAAGGCAGCAGGCTGGGCTGTTCCTTGTGGAAGCTGAGGCGATTGGGGTTCATCTCTCTATACTTCCATCCACCACCTCTCCAGGGAAACCCCAGGGCCCCACTGCATCTCAGGAAGCAAATGGGGTTGGCTCTAACAACAACAACAAAAAAAAATTGCTGCTGCAGAGGAGACTCCTGGGGTCTCCTGGTGATGTGCCAGGCTGGCCAGCCTGAGCCATGTTTAGGGCAGGTATAACCAGATCTCCACCCACCCTGCCAGGAAAGAATCTGAGAATGTTTGCTCAGACTGCCCACACTTCCTGAAGTGTCCCCTGGGTGCACTGCATGAGAAATGAACGCCCCTGCAAGCCCCCCTCCCCTCCAATGTGGGAAGCAGATGTTTGACAGCCTGCTTACGTGCCTTTCAGAGGAGTTACTCGATTTCCCTTCCTTACGGCAATAATTGTTGTTAGGTGCCATCAAGTTGGTGTCTGACTCATTGCAACCATACATACAACAGACAAAACACTATTGCCAGTGATTCTCTGCTATTCATAGAGTTTTTCAATGGCTGATTGTTTTTTGGGAGTGGGTTGCCGGGTCCTTCTCCCAAACCTAGAGCACCTGGTATTTCCAGGGGTCTCCCATCCAAGTACTAACCAGGTCCCACCCTGCTTGGCTTCCAAGACCTGACATGACCAGACACCACAGTGGTACGGCTGCGAGCATTGTTGTTAGGTGCTTTCAAGTCGGGTCTGACTCATAGCAACCCTACATGCAACCAGAACAAAACACAACCCAACACTGTGCCGTGCCCAACATTATGTCAGTGCTTCTCTGCTATTTGTAGGGTTTTCCAATGGCTGATTGTTCTGGGATTGTTTTGGAAGTGGGCTGCCGGGTCCTTCTCCCATCTCTGTGGTGCTGGGGATCGAACCCAGGCCCTCAGAGCAGCACTCTGTGACAACTGAGCTAAACCCAGCCCCATGGCAATATTTAGCAATGAGAACCAATCCTGGCCAGGCCTCTCTCACTTCCTAAGTAGTTGTACTGCCGAGCAAGGCTTTTGGAGCTAGAAATCAGCCCTGCCACTTCCTGGGTGGTGAATGACTTCAACTTGCTAAGTTTCTGCTTCCTTATCTATAAAGGGGAGATAATATTAACAATGTACTTGCTTCACTAGGTTATTGCAGAAAAACACATTAGTGGGCTTGCCCTAATTATAAGCATTAGTTACTACTACTATTATTTGTGTGGCTGGTGTTAGCATTTCTACCAGGAAGTTCTTCCCCTGGCATGTCTATGCTCCAGACAGACCTCAGCTCCTTTGTAACTTCACCCTCCCAGCCTTGAAATACAGTAATTGATTTGATATTGAGCAGCCAGTTGGTCCACTTTTCCTGGTAACAGCAGCTCGCATGTGTTATGCTTCAGCCTGGGCCTTGAGCTGTGCCCTGGTCAGGCAGTTTCTCAGGTTCTGGCGTGGTGTGTCATTGAGTGGAGCTGCGGATGCGGGGTGAGTAGCCCCAGGACTCTCAGCCCGGCAGCTGCCTTCTGAGAAGGTCATCCCCTTCCTCTTCCATCTCCCGCTCTCCCAGCATCTCCAAGGGAGAGCGAAAATTGGGATGTGTCTAACCTGCATGACAGCCCTTGAGAAACTGTCCCTCAATAGGGCCTCTGATCAGAGAAGGCCGATTGTTGGGTTGGTCAAGTTGTGTGAAATAAGATAAGTAATTTCTAAGGAGATAAGAGAGATGCACAGGCCTCTACAAAGAAGGACAGGGAAAGGCCTGCTGGCCAAGTCCAGAGGGAGAATGCCCAGGGACCCTCACTAACCTCTGTCACTCACACAGTGGGTCTGCCTTCATTAGCATGCCTGCTCTGAGGGCCACTGGGGGCCACACTTTATGGGTTATCTGAAGCTAAGAGTAACCCCCAAATTTGTGCACACAGTCTCTAGGAGTAAAAGGCAGACAGAAATTGGGCAGGGAGAGGGATGGAGGCACTGACTGTTCAACAAATAATATTTATGTTCCCTTGAAAAGCTACTCAAATGTTTTGGTCCCAGGAAATCTTTTCACTCTTGAAAATTGAGGCCTCCAAAGAACTTCGGTCATGGGCTCTATCTGTTGATTTTTTTACCACATTAGAAATTAAGACTGAAGATTGTTTAAATATTCATTTTCTATTTACTTTAAATATAACCAAATAAGCCATTGCACATTAGCATAAATAGCATGTTTTTATAAGAAGAATGACTATACTTTCCACAGCAAAAGAGAAAAATAGTGAGAAGAGTGGTATTGTTTTGCATTTTTGCAAATCTTGTTGGTGTGTCCCTTACTAGAAGGCAGCTAGATTCTGGTATGGCTTCTGCAGTGGGTCTTTTGTGAGATGACACATTGAGTAGTGTCTGGAAAACACAGGAAATATCCCTGAGAGAATGAGAGTGAAAAGGCAAATAATAGTATTAATATGTAGGCCTGCAGCCGTAGCACTGTGGTGTCTGATCCTGTCAGATCTCAGAAGCTAAGCAGGGACAGGCCTGGTTAGTACCTGGATGGGAGACCACCTGGGAACACCAGATACTGTAGGCTTGGGAGACGGACCCAGCAACCCACTCCCAAAAAATCAATCCACCATCAAAAACCCTATGAATAACAGAGAAGCACTAACAATAGTGTTTTGCCTGTTGTACATAGGGTCGAACTTGATGGTACCTAACAACAACAATATGTAGATAATTGTGACCTCAGAGCCCCCTGAAAATGTCTGGGGACCTCCAGGGGTTCCCAAACCACACTTTGAGAGCCACTGTCCTAGTAAACACTGGAAATAACTCTTCCACCATCTCTGATTCCAGACATTTCTTTTAACTTTGTAGCTTCTCTCCACTTTACTCTTTCTCTGACCCTGGGTTTGTGTCCTAGCCTGGAGTTTTCATGAGTTAAAACCCTACCAAGTGCCAGGCCCTATGCTAAATGTTAGAGACACAAAGAAGAAAAGGTCAAAGGCCCTGACCCCAGGGAACCAACAGCCCTCTGGCAGGTGGACACAAGACCCTCTTGGGCACAGAGAAGCTTTGTGTCCCCCTGGGCGCACAGTACGTGAAACAGACTGTGCCAAGTGTTGTGGATACAGTGAAGTGGAGGTGAGGGCTTCCAGGGTGGTCTTGAGACACGCTCAGAACAGAGTCCAAGGGTGTCAAGGCTGCCCCGTGAAGTGCGTCTTTGTTGAAATAATCAGAGAAGCCTTCCAGGAAGAGGTAGAGCAAATGTCCTGATACAGTCTTCTAGCACCTCCCAGCCTGAGGGAGGGCCCATGGCCATGGCTGAGCACAGTTTGAGAGATAAGAAGACTGGTCCAGGAAGGAGGTGGGTGGAAGCGGATGTGCAAATGAAGCAAAAGGCACAATAGTGGAGATGCAAAGAGGAGGCTCTGGATTTGGGACTCCTGCATGGCCCAGCCATTTCCTTCAGTGTAGGGACTCTGGACTCAATCCTGGATTAGCTCACCCTTGGTTAATGCCTCCCAAACATAGAATTGCCCAAATCCCATCCGTCCATTAAAGTCTGGGCCATAAAGGCTTTAAGAACTAGAGTCCTAAGCCTGAGGAGGGGCTCTAACTCCTGGGCTCAGGGAGCCACATGCCCGCAGGGTCCCACTGGGCCTTCATCACTTCTTCTCTGACCCAGTTAGCACAACTCCTGGCCCCTTCTTTGTGCTAATAGTGGTAGGGGTAAAACACATGGAAAGGAAGAAGGGGATAAGTTGTTATGAGGCCCCTAGCCACAAGTTCCTAAATTCCTGCAGAAAATGGAAATTTTGGTTGTGGAGTCCCGTTTCCATGATGACTGGGCTCCTAACAATTGAGCAATAGGTGCCTCTGCCCACCTCTCCCTCCTTACCCTCTCTGGGAACAAGCTTGACTTCTCCAGGTCTCACTTGTGTCACTTGTAAAGTGAGAGAGGTATCCCAAAAGCCAGCCCCATGACTAGCCTCAACAGAATCAGCTCTTGGGAAACATGTACTATGTGGGTGGTGGCACGCACCTCTCCTGTCCAGCCTGGATGTTTCGGATGGGAGGTGCAGCTGAGCTCACAGATAACTATGTATTACTTTACTCTGGACCCTCAGATGAGGGGTGTAGACTCCTGCAGCCCTTGGGAACACTGTGAGAAGGGAGAAAGGAAAAGCCTTGGGACACTTTTGTCTTAGGGGACTGTGCAGCTCTTTATTGCCTCTGTTTTTACAAGGGCCAAGAGGAACCCAAAGAGTATAGCTCTATACCTGGTGCTACAGCTCTATGGCTGCCTCAAGGGCTCTTCTGCCTCTGGTGCTGGGACCGGAGACTGTCCTCAGCTTCTGTCCCTAGGTGCTGGGCCAAGGGACTGTCCTCACCTGATTATAGTCCTGGGATGCTCCATCCAGTTGTCCTGGTCCCCATGTCCTGGAGAGCTTGTTCTGTGGTAGTCATTGTCAGTCACAGAGAGATGCTTCTTCTTCAGAGGTCGGTCGCAGAGAGAGAGTTGTTGTTCTTATCAAGTCTTCCAGCAGAAAAAGAGAGCTGCTGCAGTGCATCTCCTTATATAGCCAGCCCGAATGGCCTGAGCCAATCGGCTTTGAGTCTATTGTTCACATATAGTCCAATCAAAACAAAGGATACATGAAGGGGCTTGAAAAAGTGTCCTATCACAGTGTAGCAAATGTAATCAATTTACTGCAATCACATTGCAGTAAAAGTGTTCAATCACAGTACAGAGAAAGTGTCCAATCACATTGCAGTTAACCAATCATATTACTAAAATATTTACAGGGATATGAACCTACTCAGACAGACTTCTGGCTGCCATGTGTAAGTTACTTTCACTTTTTGGTTTTATGTCTCTATTTTTCCTACCAATTCCTCAAAGGCTGTTTTGCCCGTTTTTGAATTTCTTCCCTTCTCTTCCCTATTCACCCCTATAGCACTACAGGTCCTGCCATGGGCCCTGGGAGGCTGAACCACATATAGTTCTCCACATGGTTCTGTTTCACCAGGGTGTGGGTTCAGATGGGATTTAAGGTTTTTGTCCACTGCTGAAGTGTATGGTTTCATGGGTATAAACCAACCCCTAAATGCCTCAATGAAAGGTGCAGAAGAACATTTTGAGAAGCAAAGAGTCTTTAGGTAATTTTAATCATCAGTTTCTGATGTGTCTATGTGGCAAGTTTGGATTTACAGATTGGGCTTTCCTAAGTTGGTTTTCCTTGGCTTTTTTGTTTTTAATTATTTTTTTTTTTCTACTGAGGAAATATAGGAATAGCTGTAATGAGCATGTATTTTCCTAGGACTCCAAATTTGGAGTAGATTCCTGAGTAAATTAAGTATACCTTTTACCATGGAGCTACTAAAAAAAGAATGGATGGAGGGAGAGAGTGGGGGTGGGACACACAGACAGAGTGGGCCACGGGCCTGGACAATTTGCAAGGCTGTAGAGAAATAGAACAAAGAGGGAAAGGAATGGGCTTGGCATGGAGTATCTGCAGTGAAAGGCAAGAAGGGCCCATTTTCCCTGGCCACTGGCAACTACAGAGTGCCCCATTTAAGAATGGTCCAATGGAATGAATGCCCCGTTAAAAAACAGGGGATTCTGAACCATTGTCCAGGTGTAAACTCCATGTAGTCTTAGGAGCAACAGTGATGGTTAAGATTCTGTGACATCTCCAAGGAGTTCCAGAGAAGGCCCTGTGCCGACCCTCTTGTGTGCTATGATGGGAGAGGAATCATTACAGCATCAGGTGCTGGGAAATACCATGTTTTTCCTGAGCTCTGACCCAATAGGCAATGGGGCCAATACAACTGGCTGATCTCAACATCTCCAACCTGCTTGTCTCCATTTCCCAGCCTATCATATGAAGATGATAGGGTTGTACATTTCTAGAGTTATAGATTTTTATTTTTTGAACTGGGTCAGTGATCATCTGTTTTAAAACCATTATTTTATAGATATTGAAACCAAGACCAAAAATGTTAAGTGACTCCTCTAAGCTCACATTGCTAATACTCAAGCTCCCAGTTCTTGCATCAAAGGCCATTATCTCTCTTCACTGCACTACTCACTGCCACTGATGGCTATGAAAAAGAAAGAGAAAGAGGGAAGGAAGGAAAGGAGGAAGGAAGGAGGAAAGGAGGGAAGGAAAGAAGGAAGGAAGGAAGAAAAGAAGGAAGGAAGGAAGGAAGGATGGAAGGAAGGAAATGGGAAGAGAAGAAATATGACATGGGAAAGTTGGACAGGAATAATCTTTAAATCCCTTCCAAATCTGGGGTTTAGCAAATCTCACTTAAAATGTGCTAATTGCCAGCCTGGCAGTTAGACCTCGGGAAAAGGTCTTGGCCATCATGTCCAAAGTGAAGTGTTTGCTACATGTTCTGTAGACCAGGGAGTTCCCCTCTGAGAATCTTCCACTACATTATCCTGTGGAATAACGGATCCCCCAGAAACACTGTTAGCCGTGACAGCAATTTCCCTAAGATGATGCTAGAAGAAGCTTGAAAATTCTTAGTAATAAAAAAGAACCCAAAAAAGGCAATGCTTCCTTACCCTGATGGGACTGTATACCTCTCTCTCTTTCTGCTCCTTTATCCCTGTGTCCTGAGAGTCAGGCAAGACCCCTAGGTAGAGAGAAGCTTCCATATCAGCCCCTTTGCATTTCCTGCTACAGGCACAGGAGTAGCCATTATCAAATGAGTAGTCAATGGTACATAAAGGAGAAAAGTAATATATTATATCTAAGAATAATGGGCTCGGGCAAGTGAAGGAGAAGATGAAGGAATTAGGATCCAAATAGGAGTGGATGGAGCGCCTCAGAAGGCTGGAACGAGGCTGATGGAAAATCCATTCCCCACAAATCAGCTGTCATCTTAGTGGAGGCTCAAGTCTGTGTGGACAATACTATGTAGATTGGGGGAAGCTGGCCTCCTCACAGGCTAGAGAGAGACACTGTTTTTTTTTTTTTTTTTGTGGTGCTAGATAAGAAAGAGCAGCATAACAGGAGAAATAGATCAACAGAACAGTAGGGGCCATTTGCTTTTCCTACTTCATTCTGTTTTTTGTTTTTTTTTTCCAGGTTTTGTGGTCTCTGATTAGCTCTGTGGCTTGCTGGGCGATTTAACAGATTTTTTTTTCTAAACTTACTGACAAGGAAGCTCCAAACTTCCAATAAACCTGCCCCAGAAAGCCAGCTGGGACCCAAGGAAGAGCCCCAAGGGTGTTTATGAATGCTCAGCTCTCTAGGGAGGCCGCTAAGATTGATGTGTTAGTTATTCTCTCTCTCTCTCCGAACATTTCCTGCTACAGGCTGGCCAGCCTTGGCTTATCCTAGAGGGCAATGGGATTTTGGCCAGAGGAGTCAAGAAGGGAGGCAGGGGTGTGGTCTGAGTCAAGCTGGGAGCAATGGCTGGAACCTTGGTGATTACTAGGAATGGAACCTTCAAAGCAGGAGCAGGCCATGTCTGGTCATTGGCCTGTGTTGCTGGAGGATCCACTCATTGTGCCCATCTGACTCTTTCACAGAGGACTCCTGGTCCCAGAGGACAGTCATGACTGCCAGAGAGAGAGCTGATTCTCCTGTCCTATATGTGGCACATCTTAAGCCACTTATATGGGAGTAGAGACGAAGCCAAACATTGCCATGGGGATGGGGAAATAGGCCTTCTCTTACACTGCTGCTGGAGTATGAGTTGGTAAACTTGGGTGTGTATGTGTAAGGGCAGGAAATGTCAATAACAATACATAAGCCTTGAATAAGTATATATACTTTGTCCTAGCCATTGCATTTCTAGGAATGTCCTCACAGGAAGTAATTAAATAGAATTCAGAAGTGCATATGCAAGGTACTTATCATATTGTTACTTATAACAGGAACAGAACACTGGGAAAGCCCTCAATATCCACTGATGAGGTTGGTTAGTAAATGAAGATATGATCGGGCCTTGGAGCCATATGCAACCGTTCAAAATTATGCTCTGCATCTATTTGGGTCACATGGATAGAAACTCAAAGTACAGTGTTAGATTTTAAATGGCAGGTTACAAAAGAGAATTGCATAATGTGGTTCCTTTATTTATTTGTTTATTTATTCATTTACTTTTTAAGTCATCACATGATCAGGGCACTGTGGCACACACCTGTAATCCCAGTCACTCCGAATACTGAGGTAGGAGGATCTCAAGTTTGAGGGCAAAGACAGTCTGTGCAACTTAGTAAGATCCAGTCTCAAAATAAATTAGAAAAGGGTGTGGGGGTTGTTCAGCTCAATGGTAGAGTAGTTGCCTAGCATGTACAAGGCCCCGGGTTCAACCCCTCAGTATTAAAGAAAAGCAAAACATATACATACATGTTGTTGTTGTTGTTAGGTGCCGTCGAGTAGAGTCCGACTCATAGCAACAGTACAGCAGATCGAAACACTTGCTGATTCTGTGCCAGGCAAACGATCTTATTTATGTTTAAGCCCATTGTTGCAGACACTGTGTCAATCCATCTGGTGGAGGGTTTTCCTCTTTTGCGTTGACCTGCCACTCTCCCAAACATGATGTCCTTCTCCAGGGATTGTTCTCTCTTGACTACATGTCCAAAATATGTAAGACGCAGTTTCGCCATTTTTGCTTCCAAGGAGCACTCTGGTTGCACTTCTTCTAGGACAGATCTGTTGGTTCTTTTGGCAGTCCATGGTATATTCAATAGACGTCTCCAGCACCACAATTCAAAAGCATCAATTCTTTTTCTGTCTCTCTTGTTTAACGTCCAGCTTTCACAACCATATGATGCCACTGAAAATACCATGGCGTGAGTCAGATGCACCTTCGTCTTCAATGTGACATCTTTGCTTTTCAATACTCTAAAGAGATCTTTTGCCACAGCTTTTCCTAGAGCAATGTGTCTTTTGATTTCTTGACTGCTGCTTCCATGGGTGTTGATTATAGAGCCAAACAAAGCAAAATCTTGGACAACCTCAATCTTTCCTCCATTTATTGTGAAGTTGCATACTGACCCAGTCTTAAGGATTTTTGTTTTGTTGATGTTTAGTCGTAAACCATATTGAAGGCTATGATCTTTGATCTTCATCAGTAAATGTTTTAAATCCTCTTCACTTTCAGCAAGCAGAGTGGTGTCATCTGCATAACGCAGGTTGTTAATGAGTCTTCCTCCAATCTTGATGCCGTGTTCTTCCTCATAAAGTCCAGCTTCTCGGATTATTTGCTCAGTATATAAAATGAAGAGATAGGGTGAAAGTATACAGCCCTGACGCACACCTTTCTCAACTTTAAACCACTCAGTGTTTCCTTGTTCTATTCAAACAGCTGCCTCCTGGTTCATGTACAGATTTCTCATGAGCACAATTAGGTGCTCTGGTATTCCCATTTTCCAAAGTGTTATCCATAATTTGTTATGATCCATACAATCAAATGCCTTTGCATAGTCAATAAAACATAGATAGACATCTTTCTGATATTCTGTGCTTTCAGCTAATATCCACCTGACATCAGCAATGATGTCCCTGGTTACCCGCCCTCTTCTAAATCCTGCTTGATTCTGCTTGATAATTCCCTGTCTATATACTGCTGCAGTCGCTTCTGAATGATCTTTAGTAGAATTTTGCTGGTGTGTGATATTAATATTGTCCAATAGTTTGCACATTCAGTTGGGTCCCCTTTTTTGGGAATAGGCACAAATATGGATCTCCTCTAGTCACTTGGCCAAGTAGCTGTTTTCCAAATCTGTTGGCATAAACATGTTAACACCTCCAGTGCTGCATCTGTTTGTGGAAACATCTCTATTGGTATCCTGTCAATTCCTGGAGCCTTGTGTTTCGCCAGTTCTTTCAAGGTAGCTTCCACTTCGTCCTTCAACACCATTGGTTCCTCTTCATATGCAACCTCTTGGAATGGTTGGTCATCTACCAATTCTTTCTTGTATAATGACTCTGTGTATTCTTCCCATCTTCTTTTGATGTTTCCTGCATCATTTAATGTTTTCCCTGTAGAATCTTTCACTACTGCCACTCAAAGCTTGAATTTTTTCTTCACTTCCTTAAGCTTGAGAAACACAGAGCGTGTTCTTCCCTTTTGGTTTTCTGCCTCTAGCTCCTTGCACATGTCATTATAATATTTGTTTTTGTCTTCTCAAGCTGCCTTCTGAAATCTTCTGTTTAGTTCCTTAACTTCATCATGTCTTCCTTTTGCTTTAGCTGCTTGACATTCGAGGGCAAGGTCCAGTGTCTCTTTTGACATGTAATTTGGTCTGTCAGTTTGCCACACTGTGGGGGCTTGCGTGTTGCAATGAGGCTGAGAGCTCTGCCACTGTAACCTCGCACATGAGCAAGGTTACCCATGGTGGACAGGTTTTCAGCTGAGCTTCCAGACTAAGACAGACTAGGGAGTAGGACCTGGCAAGCCACTCCCGAAACAACTAGCCATTGAAAACTCTATGGGTAGCAAAGAGTCACTGTCAGATACAGTGCCGGAAAATGAGGCCCCCACGTTGGAAGGCACTCAAAAGACTACTGGGGAAGAGTTGCCTCCTCAAAGGAGAGTCTACCGTGATGAAGGAAATGGAGTAAAGCCCCAGGGTGCTCAACTTGCTGATGTGGCATGACTCAAAATGAGGAGAAACAACTGTAAACATCCATTAATAATTGGAACATAGAAAGCACGTAGTATGAATCTAGGAAAATTAGAAATTGTTAAAAGAGAAATGGAGCATATAAACATTGACATTCTAGGCATCAGTGAGCTAAAATGG
>VMDO01008947.1:57956-80476 GCA_007922755.1 Pedetes capensis
TAGGCCATTTTGAGTCAGATAATCATATGGTCTACTATGCTGGGAATGATAAACTAAAGAGAAATGGGGTTGCATTCATCATCAAAAAAGACATTTCAAGATCTGTCATGAAATACAATGTTGTCAGTGATAGAATAATATCCATACGCCTACAAGGAAGGCCAGTTAATATGACTATTATTCAAATTTATGCACCCACTACTAAGGCCACAAATGAAAAAAGGGAAGACCTCTATCAGCTTCTGCAATCTGAAACAGATCAAACATGCCATCAAGACATACTGATAATCACTGGTGACTGGAATGCAAAGGTTGGAAACAAAGAAGAAGGCTGGGTAGTTGGAAAATATGGTCTTGGTGACAGAAATGAAGCTGGAGATCGCATGATAGAATTTTGTCAGACCAATGACCTTTTCGTTGCAAATACATTTTTTCAACATCATAAATGGAGACTATACACATGGACTTCACCAGATGGAACATACAGGAATCAAATTGACTACATATGTGGAAAGAGATGATGGAAAAGCTCTATACAAAATGTTAAAACAAGACCAGGTGCTGACTGTGGATCAGACCATCAACTTCTCATATGCAAGTTCAAACTGAAGCTGAAGAAAATTAGAACAAGTACATGAGAGCCATGGTATGACCTTGAGTATGTTCCATAGTTGCTTTGAAACCTGAATTAGCAAATACTGAACCATTGCTCTTAAGGGAAATACAGAGTTGGTCTTCTGTAAAAGACCGCGGTGACCACATTTTTATCAATCAATAGAGAACCTTGGTTTATGCACGTTTCTGTTTAAAGAAGCATGCCTTATTTAATATATATTGTTGACTCATGAACATCGAACACATAGCCAAAGTTTATCTAATACATGTACCGTCTCTTTAAGGTGCCACTGGACTGAACCCTGTTCTGTGCTTCTGCATCTTGCCATGTGTTATTTCTGCTCCTCTGAGCATCCTTTCCAAGTCTCCCTCTCCAGAATCTTTCTATAACTTGCCCTGCCTCCAAATGCCATGATATCCAGTGAACATCTACTTATTTGTCAGCCTCAACTCCAGCAATTACCTCCCTGTTGAAGTTTGTGCTGAAAACCTAGGGAGACATTGGTTCTCCCGCACCAGCTCTTTCTGCACTGGCATTAGAACCTCTCCGTACTGGTGGTGAAAATCCTTATATGTGCTTCCTCCTCACCAACACAATGAGTACTCTTTCAAGGAAGAGAGCATTATTATGATGAATTCTTATAGCTATAGTGCATAGCACAGTACTCCTAGCTCCTAAAAGTCATTCGATAAATGTCCAATGCAAGAAGCACAGAAACAGAGAGGATGCCCAGATTTACAAGACTCTGTGCTGGACTAATAGCAAGTGGGGACTTCATCTGATACTCAGCAAGCTTACCTGCCATGGGTCAGGCTCAGTCCAACCAGAGGCAGAGCTTGCAGGAAGGGATCACTGAGGAGAGCAGAGTCGTTGAGTCGGTATCTGACTCATAGCGACTCTCATAGGGTTTTCAATGGCTGATTGTTTCGGGATTGCCTTGGGAGTGGATTGCCAGGTCCTTCTCCATTTTTGTGGTGCTGGGAATTGAACTTGGGACCTCAGAGACTGTAGCGCAGTGCTCTACCAACTGAGCTAAATCCCAGCCCACCACTATCTTTTAGTGGAGGGATATTCATGCCCACTCACAATATAGGCAGTCAAGGTCTAGGTCTCAGATGGTCAGCCTGGGCTGGCGAGAGGTCAGGGAGGTGTCCCCTCTGGAAATGGAGAAGATGCCTGTGTGCAACCAACCTCACTCACTCACGAAAAGTGCTTAGGAGTAATTCACTTCATTCATATGATGTTAAGTCTGCTAGTTGTGATGTTGCCTGTACAAAAAGCTCTATGTTCAGATCATTGCTTTTCTAACCTTTAGTGTCCCTCCTTTTATTAGTTTAGTCTCTGACCCCTATATTTTAAAAGATACTGTCAAAGAAATGACCTTTTTAATAACTACTTTTCCATGGTTATTAGAGGCCCAGAACCCCCAATCAGGCTTCTGACCACCAAGAAATACCACCTGGAGTTGCTCTATTTCAGCCAAAAGTGAAGATATTTGATATTTACTCTATTTACTGGTATTTGGATTAAACATATGATTTCTACCTGGCTTTTGCCTGCAGCTGTACCACTGTGGCAAATGATCCCATGAGATCTTGGAAGCTAAACAGGGTCAGGCCTGGTTAATACTTGGATGGGAGACCACCATCCAAGGTGCTATAAGCTTGAGAGAAGGACCTGGCATCCCACTCCCAAAAATCAACCAGCCGCTGAAAACCTTATGAATAGCAGAGAAGCACTAACAATACTGTTTCACCTATTGTACTTAGGGTTGCTATGAGTTGGATACTGACTCGATGGCGCCTAACAGCAACAACCTGGCTTTTAAATGTTGGAATAGCTTCAGCACACCCATTACTAAGAACTTCATTGGCCTTGTTGGAAACATCAGGGAATAACTGAAATCAATATCTGAGTTCACCAGAGGCTCATGACAGTAGCATATACATGTGACCATAAGAAGACACCACTTAGGTTTTTGTCCATGATTCACCCAGCCCAGGTAAAGCAGCCTTCAGCCTCTCTCTTATGCTCTGTTTTTAACACACCCTGATGAGCCTCCTCAGCTATCTGTGCCCTTGGCGTGGTGAGTTGGGAATGGTGGCTCCTTCCTGTGTTTCGCGCAGCCCCCAGCACAGGGCCAGTCAATGTTGGTTGAGCTATTGTGGCCCTTCTCTTCAACTGTGACTACATAGCCCTCCTGTGAGAAAGCAAAAATGATCTCATCCAAATCCCTCTTTCATGTCCTTAGGAGTGTCTAAGCCCTTTCCTCCCAGAAGGAACATAAGAAATGGCCAAGCCTGAGCTAGAGTTCAAAGAATCCCAGGAAAGCCGTGGCTGAGCCCAGATGCTGCAGAGGTGGAACCCACTGCAGTCCCACTGTCTCTGCTCCCATTAGAAGGAGATTACATAGTTCCACGTGGGTACCTTCCACAGGCACACTATATTACATTCGTTGGCAGACCACTGTTGCCATCAACAAGAAGTGTGGTCAGCACTTGCTGATTGGATGATCCCGTGCCCTGGACGCCTCTCTGCCTCCTGCCTGAAGGCTTTTCTCTTCCCTGCTGCTCAGTGCAGGCTGTCGCCTTTCTGGCTGCGTGGAAACACCTTGGCCCAGCAGGCAGTGTGATGAGTGCCCACTCCCGGCAGCAGAGCTCAGCCTCTGCTCCAGCTCCGCACCACCTCTCTGTACACGCCTGAAGTTCACGCAGCTGTGAGGCCTCAGGCCCCCAACCCGGGGGTTCTGCTCTGGATCAGTGCCGTCCCTTCGACCTGGTCCCTGGAACCTGGCTGGAAAGAAGCCCACAGCCTTGTCTCACTGTCAGCTTCTCACCATGAGTCAATTAGGCCCCTGAACTGCCTGGAAATCCTAACACTCTCCCAGGCTATTTGCTCTCCCCTCTTCCAGATGAATGCTGCCCACTGCTTCTGCTCTCCCTGGATCTTCAGCCTTCTCTCCTTGCTCATTATTCTTCAATTGCTAATCTATTCTTTAAAAAGAAAAAAAGAAACCATTGAAAGGGAACCATATTTTCCATCCTGTCACCACTGCAGCCTCTTCTCTACCTCCCTGTCCCTGCACCTCATCTCTAAAGCTGACCCTACACTTGCCAGCCAGTTGTCTCCCTTGGCTTGGGTCTGAGGGGTTATCTGGGAAGTGGAACTTTCAGAGAGCATCATAAGAGTGCAATAAATGTCTGTTGAGTGAGCAAAGGAATAAATAGATAAAAGAATTATAGGCCCAGTTCATAGCCCTGACCACTTTGGCCCCATAGGTCTGAACTTCCAAAGCCCTTCTTGCCTTGGCTAAGTAGCTGACACTCAGCCATACTTCCATGTCACATTTCCCCTATTGCTGTGTGACAGTTTATCTCCTGTAGCACATTCTCAGGTGTTAGTCTAAGCTCGCTGGTTGCTTGTGGGCAGCCTGTGCCTTCTACAGTATCTGTAGCATTCAATAAACATGTATTGAATACATCAGTCAGTTGGTCTAAATTATGAAGCACCTAACTGGAACACTCTTCCAGGTATTGTGAGCCAGTCAGACAAAAGATATGGGCATATACATAATAAAAGAACAAGAGATTAGAGAAGAGAGTGGCAGATTGCTACCAGGTAGGATCCCCACCCTTTTTACCTACGTCAGGGCTCGGGAGAGTCATGTGTAATAGGGACAAGGGGAGATCCAGCAGCCAGCAGAGAAAGCATTGCCCAATGGTTGGGAGATGGGTTTATATAGGCTGCTTGGTAGATCCAGGAAAGAAATAAACCTGGTCCCAGGATACATCACGTGGGTGGACCCATTTGTAGAGCATCCCCCGCCCCCAATATCTCTTCCTCTTGTGTTTGGGATGTTTGGTCATAGTGCACCAGCAGATTTCCCACTGAAGAAACATTTCAGCCCCTGCCCGATGAGGTTTCTTTTCTCTAATTTTGCTCTCTGAAAACACTAGCATCTCACACCAACAACTGCCCTCCTCCTCCCAATCTCTGGAGGAATACCCACCGAGACATTTGGGTACCAGTCTCTGGCAGCCTTTTAACCTTTCCCTTTCATGCACTCCATTTTCTCCTCCCCTGGAAAGGCACCTGCAGCCCTCACAGAATCGTGGAAGTCAATTTGTGCGGCTGCTGTGAGCATTTTAGCATATTGAGTGGTCCAAATATTTAAATATCTATGATATAGGAAGTGTAGAGAACATTAAAAACCATTTTCTTCCTGCTGGTTGCAAGAAGAGAATGCACACAGCCCCTGCTCTCTTGCACGATTGCAAAACTGCTGGCCTAATCATATTGCCTATGTAAAGAACCTCTCCCGCCTCCTCTGGTTTGGCTTTAGGTTGCATTGACTGTAAACAAAGATGTATTGGGGGGAGCAGTTGGATTGAGTTTATTGTTTATGTAAATCTCTCAGAATGTGACATAGCAAGATAGCTTCCTATGTTGTGTTGATCCACATTTTAGGCCAACAGCCAAAGTATTTTATCTTTTCCTTCATTATAGTGATCTTCCAATTAGCCGTGGTCTGTAATACCCTGATTTTGGTGGCAGTGGTTTGGACAGGATTGTTTGATAGTTCTGCTCGAGAGGCAAAATAAGGGGCCTTATTATAGAAGTGCAGAGGTTGTGCAGAAACTGAGTTCTGTTGCAAAGTTTGCCGATAAGGGGAAAACCGGCCCTTAAGCGTCCATTCTGTTCTGTATATTAACACTTCTAATCTGCACTGCTGATAAAACTGCAAGCCATTTGCCTTTGGAGGAATTAGTTCTGCCTCACTTGTGTAACCAGGCAATGGTGATTAACCTTTAAACTGTCCAATATTCCCAGCAGCCTCCTGCTCCAGATTAGAAACTATTTAGTTATGACCAACTAAATTAACAACACTCCCTCCTCTGAAGAATGAGATTTGGAAGGTGGATGCATTTTAAGGTGGAATTGTGTTTTGAATTGGTGATCCATCCTTCTAAGGTGTTTATTTCCTGTCCTTAAGGTCTTGGATGCCACACTGGGGACAGAAAGCTTGGGTGGGGGTTGGGGAGGTAGGTAGAAAGGGAGGGGGACCAGTTGTCCCAGTTAGGTTTGCAGATTTGAGGTTTCATGGGCACAAAGGAAACCTGTCTTGGGTTTAAACTTCCTTCCTTATTATCACCCCAGGCTAAAAGGAGACTTTATGTGCAAAAGGTCCTGGGTTCAATCCCCAGCATAAAAAGGGTGGGGGGGGGACTTTAGCTCTTCTGCCAGACCCAAGCCATACTCACAGCAGGACTGAGCAGTTGTTCCTAATGGGAAGATTAAGGAATAAAGTAGCTCCCTTTCTCCCCATTTCTTCCTGGAGTTGAATGTCAGAAAGAGATGCTAACTAACTTTCATGTTCCAGACCCAAGGATCTGCCCACTGCAGGTGGGTCTATCCAACCGAACCGCAGCCATGCGAACAACCCCAGGTCAGCCCTCTCCTATCTGCCCATTTCAAATGTGTAATTTATCAGTCGAAACATACCCTCGGTGGTAAGGGCCAGGCAATTATGTAATCGTGTCATGCCTCAAATCCCCAAATTGTCAGTCCTCCCTGGATAACAAATAAGATGGAGCAGCAATCCTCACCTACCACCATGACCCCACCACCCAATGCTGGTAGCAACCTTTTCTGTTTTACCAGTTTCGTATTAGCTGCCTCCTTAAGAACCGCTAATCTAGATACTGCATTAGCAGGATGTCAGTCAAGCCACAGTCCACGGCGAAGCCTTCTTCATATACCAATTTAAATCATTCATGGTCTTTTCTTTGGCATTATTCAAAAGATCATAATAATTTTCTTGTGCCCACAGCACAAAAAAATCAATTATTTCCCCACAAAGACTTGAAAGTACTTAGCGAGTGCGGCAAGAAAAGCTGAGGGTGATATCAAATTGAAATTGCACTCATTACATACAACACAATTAGTTGCCACTAGCCTGGCCGGGCTTTAATTCTGAATGGCATATCTTTATTATTACAGAAACAAGCATGCAAATGGCATTGTTCGGGATTTGCCGAAATCAATAGGATATAGTGCTGTGTGTTTGGTGGCCACTGTCACTCACGCTGCTGTGGATGCGAGATAATGTGTGTGTTTGAATTAATGAAGGGAGCAGGCAACATCATAAGTGACACCCAAATAAAAGAAATGGGTACATGATATTTGTAATTATTCTACTTGTGTTTTTGTTGTAAATACTTGTGCTTTTTGTTTTTTAATCAAAGGATTAATTGCATTTTAATAAGGCATTATGATTTGCAGAGCTTTAGTTAATTAAAACTTGTAGTATATAATTATGAAGTGATGCTGAGATTTTCTAAAGATCACCCATATGTTTAGAATATGTATAATTTTTCTGTTAAGCAGTAGAAACCTTCCCCACACACATACCTTTTTTTTTTTTTTTTTTTTTTTTTTGCTCCCTCCCCCTACCAATGGAGGACATGGATGACTTATGTGAAATGTTGGTGAATTGACATGTCCAGGTGGATTTCTCAAAGCAGTGACTAGAATTTAATATAGGTTATTGCACAAATTGAAATGACTCTGAAGTGGCACTCCTGTGATAAAAGCATGGCAGAAAACTTTCTTATTGACACTTGCCTCTGGTTAATCCTCCGGAGATGTGGTATTGTAGAGATTTGGGAAGGTGATGTGAGTTTTGAGATATTAGACCTGGCCAAGGTCATGCCACTGAGAGTTAGACCCTAGGTGGTTCTCTGGGGCTTGGACAGAAACCCAGTGGAGTTACTGAGCCCCACCTCATCTTCTGCGACACACATGAACTGATTTGGGAGGAGTGCGATGAGGAGAGGGGATGCTGAAAGTCAAGGGAGCTTGGAATTCCCCAGTGTTAACACATTAGTAATTCACAGTGGAATCCAGCCCAGAGACATGTAATTGTGTTTCCTGTAGGTGTGTATTATGTGAAAATTGATGGATTAATTGCTAGATAGATGGAATCGAGCTAAGGTAAAACATTATTAAAAAGTTTTAAAATCTTAATGTAACATTTTGAAGTTTGCTTGGGGAATTTCTCTCATTTTCAGTCTCCTACTTTTCTATTCTCTCTGGGATCAGGAGTCTTAGTTGTCTTGCAGAAGGAAGGATTCATTTGCTGAGAACTTAGGATATCCTTTGCAAAAGCCACATGAGGGCAGGTCAATGCAGGTGCTGGTGGCTGGATCTCAAGTGGCCAATGCTATGATTGGACAAGCTGACTGCAAAAAGCTGGCCTTCAGTTACCCTCCAGGGTATTGCCTGGCACCCAAGGGCTAATTTTTTCCTCCCTCTAAACATCCAGACCCTACAAGAGAAATATCGAGTATACTGCCCCCAGCCCTCAGGCAGCATGAAGAAGGCTGAAGTGGAAGGGAAAGGATCCTACAGGGTTCTGCCCCAAACCTGGTTTTCCGTGACTTCCACAATAGTGGTCTAAGGAGGATGGCCCAAAGCTGATTTAAAATCTAATATTATTAGGTTGGTCATGACTTCCTATTTTAACTCTGAAAACCTAGAGCCTGAAAAGGTGGTTCATTCAAAGCTTGGTAAAATATTTGCTCAGCAGCACAATGGTGTGTGATGGAAAATAAACTCTTGTGGCTTGCTTCATCCTATCAGCCTCAGCCTGCAGCAGGGAAAGAATGAGGGAAGGTCAGTCAATTATGTGTGGTAATCACCGTAAGCATATTATCTGAGACACAGATGTCTTCTATGACCCCACACGACATGGCTATTAACCTCGGAGCAATATAAAAATGGAGTGGGCTTCGGGGGAGGAGTGAGGTAAACTGGGCGTTCCGTCTATCCTTGTGCACAGGCTCAGGGGAAAAGTTCTGGACATGAAGACTATTTTCAGGACCCCGGCCAACCATCTGACCTCTGTCCACCATGGCCAGATCCTATGGTTCCTCCTTCCCAGAGACTTCTCTGTTGGGCTCATCATATGCATAAGTACTTGCCTTATCTGGAAAGGAGATAGACAAAGTGACTTGGGAGGTAGCTCAGACACACAATGGCTCCGAGATGCGACTTTCTGTTCGGCAGAGAAAAAGAGAGAGGGAAAAGTGATTTGGACATTTGCATGTGGTGTTTCAATAAGTACCCCTCCAGTCTTGGGTGAGGAGGAGGAGGGAAGACAATGGATCTCCCAGGCAGTCAGGGGGAAGCAGCTAAGTTACCCAGGGCACGCTGGCTGCTGGAAGCCAGGGATGTTGCATGTCCGGGGGTTTTACATCCGTCTGTAGCCCTAACTCTGTAGGACCTCTGACGAGGTTCACGCTAGAGTCTGGCAGGGGGCTGGGCCTCGGGTGATTTTCCATGAAGGCTGTTGATGCTGTGCGAAGTGGTCCAGGATGCACACATTTAGGACAATGCCTGCCCTGTGAAACACCCCAGGCTAGGCACGGAGGGTTGAAAAATAAACACACAGGTGTCCTGCTCTCAAGGAGCATTTAGTCCATGGGATTGAGGATGGGCGAAAACCTAAGTGAATGTAAAAACATGTCACAGACAGTGGAACAGGACTGTATAAAGGGTCTGTGTAGAGATGAAGAAGGGATTGTTCCAGCTAAGGAACATGGAAAATTCCCAAAAGGAAATGATGCTTGAGATGAGACATTTGAGCTGATAATAACTATGTTTTTGGAGAACTCCCAGAAGCAAGGCGCTGTCCTTGGTCCTCTCCTTGGGTGGTGTGTGATTCTTTCAACAACCCTGCAGGCAGCTCCAGGCTCAGAGGGGCAAATCTACTTGCTTGAGGTCTCCAGCTGGCTGTTGGTAATACTGAGATTAAGATCCAGATGCAGGGGACCCAAACACCTCTAAAAGGAGGATGTACTTGTCTGACCAGAAGGGACAGCATCTGAGGTGAAGAAAAGAGTGTGAGCTGGAGCGTGCTACGTCCTAGAAGTGCAGGGACAGCGGGAGCCGGGGACGTGCAGGAGGACCGTGCCCAGTGAGCTAGAGAGGTGAACAGACTCATCACCCTGCTGGACACAGAGGGATGGCATGATCAAGTGTGTGTCTGAAATGCTTCTTTCAGGGTAGCGGCACAAAGAAACTTGGACACTGAAGATTCTAGACCAGAAGCCAGATAGAGCTTTTCAATAAGACCAGGTGTAGATGGTGATGTTGGCCAAGGATTGAGAGGCAAGGAGGGAGGACCCAGGTGTCAGTGAGGCACCAGGCGGGGCTGGGATGGTGAGGAGCAGGGAGGAGTCCAGGAAGACGGACTTCCGCACAGCCCCTTTTATGTCTTATGGTGGACTCTGCTTGCATTTCTCTTTTACAGTAAAGAAACTGAGGCTCAAAAAGGTTGAGTCACTTGTTCAAGATCAGGTGGCTCATATTTTATCCAACCAGGCTTGCTACTGAGTCTCTGGCTTTCCAGCCATGGCTCTCAGGCTCTTGCCCACTCTGCTTCTGTGTGCGCACGCACGTGCGCGTGTGTGTGCATGTGCATGTGTGTACACACTCACGTGTGTGGAGGGGGCATCAAATTACTCCTCAGGACACTTAACCCACATTCACCTGTCCTTTCATGTGTCTCCTCCCCACTTCCCTTTCCTTAAACCCTCTCCATTGAAAAAGTTCAGTGGCATATTATCCAAATTGCAGTGGTAGCCCCCATTACTTTTATATTTTTAAGCCATTATGAGAAGGTGATTGTACCAAATGAACTACAGAAGAGACCACATTGTAATATATTTTAAAAGAAATTTAAAACAGCTTAACCTGACAGGTATTAATGACACACGTTTTAGCAAATGTGCCACAACCGTGGGAGAATGACTTTTAAATGACCTTATTAAGTATTCTTTTATAAATGCATAGCAGACACCACTGGGTGTCCTTTCAGCGTCCTCTACCACCTTCCACTTCCTTTGGGTGTTCAGGCACCCTCCTCCACATGGACTCCGCTTTAGGTGAAGCCACCTCTGAACTGAATCCCAAAGAGCAAATCCTGATTGGCCCAAGCTAGTCATTAGGGTCCCCATAAGCATGAGCAGGTGACAAGTGAGATGGTCAATGAAGTTTGTATAGATACACTGGAAACCCTCTGGGAATTGTTTCCTTTCTCTTAGGGAGAACTTTTTGCCTGTCGGTGTGGGTTACTGTAGCAAAATACTTTATACTAGGTAATTTATAAACAATAGAAATTTATTGCTTACAGTTCTGGAGACTGGGAAGTCCAAGAGCAAGTTCCCAGCAGATTCAATGTCTGCTGAGGCACCTCTGTGCATTTTCATTTGGTGGAAGGGCAAAAGGAGCTCCTTCAAGCCTCCTTTAAAAGGACATTAATCCCACTCATAAAGATTCTACCTTCATGACCTAATACCTCCCTAAGGCTCCAACTCCTTACACCATTACCTTGAGCCTTAAGTTTCAACTTATGAAGTGGGAGGAGGATGCAAAATTCAAACCATAGCACTCCCCTTTCCCAGGAAGAAGTGGTCTCTTTCCTTTCTACAATTTGTCATATTTGGTTGTGATTTCCCTAATAGCAACCATCTTGTGACCATGAGTAATAATAACAGTAATGTTGTGACCATGGCTAGTAATAACAATAAGTTAATATGAAAAAACTACTAAATTCCTGTCTCCATCTTAAGTAGTACATGATACACATCCAGCAATGGCATGGCAGGAAAAATAGAGTGCCCTGGGTCACCAATGGTATAGGTGCTGTATAAAACCTGCTGTATTAACTTTTCTTAGTAAGTCATTAGTAAGTCATTTTTAAGATTGTGGTAAAATACATATAAAAATGTATCATTTTAACCACTTTAAGTGGACATTTCAGGGCATGAAATTCATTCACATGGTTGTAAAACCATCACTACCATTTATCTTCAGAACTTTTATGTTCCAAAACTGTAAGTCTGTACCCATTAAACAATAACTCCTCATTTTCCCCACCCACAGCCCCTGGCACCCCCCTTCTACTTTCTGACTATGAATTTGACCACTGTAGACACATTAGGTAAGAGAAGTCATACAGAATTTGCCCTTTGTGTCTGGCTTAGTTCATTTTAGCATAACGTGTTCAAAATTGATCCATGTTGTATGCTCAAGTCACTTTGATACTTGAAATTGAAGGCATCCTACATTATAAACTCATCCAAACCAGGTTTAAATTTTGACTCCTATCATTGATTCTCAAGTGTAATGGTCAAGAGCATGGGCAGCCCAATCCCTAGGCTTTAACCCTTACTCTCCCACTTCCTAGCTATGTGAACATTGCTACACTTCAGTGTTTCCAGTTATAACATATAGATCATACCATTTCCTCCTGCATAGGGTCACTCAAGAATAAAGTGAGTTATTACATATTGTTATTGTTGTTGTTGCTGTTGTTAGGTGCCGTCGAGTCGGTATCCGACTCATAGCGACTCTCATAGGGTTTTCAATGGCTGACATGTTTCGGGATTGCCTTGGGAGTGGATTGCCAGGTCCTTCTCCCATTTTTTGTGGTGCTGGGAATTGAACTCAGGACTTCAGAGATGCAGTGCAGCGCTCTACCAACTGAGCTAAATCCCAGCCCCAAGTACATATTACTTAAGAGGGTGCCTGGCATAAGGTAATTCTTTCTATCACAAATATTATTGTTATTATTAACCATGAGCAGGCAGCAACGTTGACAGCTTTCCCTGAAAGATGTACATGAGTTGATCCTCTACCCAGCCAGCCGTCATTAGATTGAGGATCTGGAATTATCTGCCAACCCCACCATTGTTACTCTGTCCAGACTGAAGACTCTGGGTCTTCTCTAGACCTTCTCAGGCTTTCTTTTACTTGCATCTTTCTACTCCCATCTGAGAGACATGTCCAGCTTTCCTCAGTTCCCCATTCAACTCCAGAGGACCCCATTCAATTCTAGAAGGACTCAGAGGCCCAGAGGCAGCTGGTACTGTGGGCCAGAACCCCAAACAGACCGTCAGCCAGCCAGCCCAGTCCTCCATGACCCTGGCTCAAGGGAAGGTATTTGAGGCCTAGCATGTAACCTGGGTGGGAAACAAAGGAAGTCTGGACCCCCTGTCTCTGGAAATCTAAGGGGATGTAGTGCAGTAAGGACTTGTGGGTGAACAAAAGTCGGGGCCACCTGGCACAGAAAGTTCTAGAGACCAGGGTGGAGATCCAGCCCTCCAGCTTTGCCCCTAGCTGTTCTGGAAAGAGGCCCCATAGCCCTGCTCTAGATCCCAGCACTGTCACTAGAAAGGAACTTCAGGTGTGACCAAAGGAAGAAGACAGAGGGTAGAAAGTAGAGTCAGAGGCAACTTGGGAGGTAGAGTCTGCAGTGCATGGTGCGTGCATTATGTGCGGGGTGATGTGTTTTAATTTCCCCATCTGCATCAAGAGGGTAAGAAAAACAGCTGCCCTTCTTATGTTGTGAAGATTTAGCCAAAAACAAATGAAAAATGCATTAAAAGGTGCTGTGGAAAGAACAAAGCCTTCAAGGTAAATTGTGCCTTTTAAAAGTGATATTTGGGCCCGACCTCATTGTGCATGGAAATCTGCACTTCTGGCATGGTGACGGCAACCCCTCGGGTGTGCCACATTTAGCTGCCCATTTGGGGAGGGCCACAAAGGCATTGTTGGAGACCAATTCCCCACTATCTCCTTTACAGAAATGCTCACATCTGCACGATAGGCCCTCAAGTGCTGGTTGGACCATAGCCCTCAGGAGCCCCAGCCGGACAGGAGAGAAAACAGACTCAGATTTTTCTTTGTGGAAGGGAGGGAAGCTTAGCGGGTACAAGTGCCACCAGACGCAGGGTGGCTGCCTGATTATCTGTGTATTTGGTGGAGGGACAAGGAAGGAGATAAAAGATGAAAAATGTATTAGAAGATGTGCTTACACTTCTTGGAATGGTAATTAAATTTATTTATAGTTATGGAAAATTTGGGGAAGGGAGAAAAGCAATTTAAATGCAGAGTTTTCACAGGGCAACTGTAAATGGCTTGCTTTAACAGTGCCTCAGAAGGTTAACAGAAAGCCTGGGAGGTCGGACCGAAGTGCATACGATAAGTGACAAGTGTTAACATGGCAAATCGTGTATTTAAAATTACTCTGAGCTTTATCAAATGTTTCCTCTCGAAAATAAACTATCCTGGAAGGAAAGGTTAACAGGGAAAAGAGTATGACTCTAATGTTCCTGTGATGGCTGGGGGGAGGAGGAGGGAGCTCTGTAATGTAGGAGAAGTAGTGATAAATATAAATAGCCTGGTATGTTATTAACAGTGAAGAAACGAGAATATTCCAAACTTACACTGCACTGTGAGGAAAGGCAAGTAAATGTGCCCTCTCCTCTTATTCCTCCCTGGCTACATTAGCTAAGCAGCTTTCCAGTCAACCCAGACAGCAGAAGGGAGATGCTGAGCAGATGAGATGGTAATGGAAAAGTAGCCGCCAGCACTTTCCTCCAGAATGTGGCTGTCCATGCCAGCTTTGGCCAGAAAGAGGAGTTCATAGGGTCCTCTGGAATCCACTGCTCCCCTCACCCGGTGTCTTACTCTGTTTTCTGCTGCTATAACAGAATCCACCAGCCAAGTAAACAAGTGAAGTCTATTTGGCCCATGGTTCTGGAGGCTGGGAAGTCCAAGATAGAGCGGCTGCATCTGGTGAGGGGGTTTTGTGTGTCATGGGATGGTGGAATGCATCCTATGGCAAAGAAACACACAAGATAGAGCTTGCTTTAGCAATAAAGCCACTCCTGTGATAATCAACCTGCTCCCACGATAATGACATTAATCCATTCACGAAAGCAGATGCTGTTAAAGATCCTATCCCTCTGTACTATCACAGTGGTGATTAAATTTCAACATGAGTTTTGGAGGGAACATTTAACCATAACTCCTGGCTTCTATCTCTCATAGGATTGTCTATGACTTTGTCTGATGGAAAGGGTAAAACAGGCAACTGAGTGAAGCAGAGGCATCCCCATAAGCCAGCCTAGCCAATAGGACAAATTGTGGATTTGCAATGAGGGTCATGGTCTTTGTTACCATCTTTCACCCGTTGTCTATGCTCTCTCCAACTAATTGGAACAAAACTTTAAGTGGTTGAATAGAAGAGTAGACGTAGTCTCATTAAAATCAGAAACAAATCAGGGTTGGACTTTTTGATCACTATTATTTAATATTGCCTGGAAGTACTATCTGATACAGTAAGGCAAGAAAGAAAAGAAATTATCATCCTTTGACTATGATGTAATATTTTTCTTAATGAAGTGGGAAAAAAATCCTGTACAAAAATCAACTGTAAAACTTCCAAATAGTAGTAACATGGATGAGTACAAATTTAATGTAAAGAAATTGGGCTGATGGTGTAGCTCAGTAGTAGAGTCCTTGCCTAGTATGAACAAGTCCCTGTGTTCAATCCCCAGTACTAGAATGAAAAAAAAAATCCCAGTAAAATGCTCGTGAATGACAACATAAACCAAAAAAAAAAAAAAAAAAAAAAGGAAAGAAAAGAAAAAAGAAAGAAACAAACCATATTCTTCTTTTTCTTTCTTCTTTTTTTTTCTTCCAGTGCTGGGGATCAAACTCAGGACCTTGGGCATTTTAGATAAGTGTTCTACCACTAGGTGCATCCACAATCCCAAAGAAACCACACTATTATTATTATTATTATTATTATTATTATTATTATATCTTTTTTATTATAGAAATGAGTAATTTATTTTTTCAGACATTTGTTGGTCTTTTTTATTGGAAATTTTTAATGTACACCTTAGTGTGTTTCATTCTGACATGTATTTCATTGTGACATTTCCATGTATGCACCAAAGAAACCATACTTTTATAAGGAAAGATTCAACATCACAAAAATGTTAATAGTCCCTACATTAATCTATAAAACCTAATAAAATCTTTTTAGTAGAGGAAAAAGTATGTGACATTAAACTTCATGTGGAAAAATAAACAAGTAAACAAGAAGTTTAATATTGATACATGAATAGACTGATTTGCACAAGTACACACAAAAACATTTTTTCTTCTTTAATTAGTAAATAATAATGGGGTACAGAGTAATACAGCATTGGCTTTTTCAATTATGCAACTATTACATCACTTTTGATTACACTTTTATCAACTTACAAGGTTTCTGGAGCCTTATGACTAATATGTAGTAAAACTCAAATGCATATTTGGGTTATAGTCCCTTATTTTTCCAGTGTACTCATGAAGTTGCATTGTTTATATTGAGATTATCCTCTCCCCCTTTATCCCTCTACATTAATTCTCCTCCCCATCCCACCTTCTGTAATCTTCACTTCCCTCTGCTAGTTTCCTCCTTCCTTCTTTTAACTCTTTATATTGTCCCTTCTTCATTAAGTTTAGTTGTATATTTTTTATATATCAACTTATGAATAGGATTTTTCTTCCTTTAAGTAAAATTCAGCTCCCACATATGAGAACATATGATATTTCTGTTTTCGAGCATTTAAGAACATTTATTAAAGCATATTTGTAAAACAAAAATGGGAAACAGTCTGCATGCTTATTACTATGACATTAATTAAATACATCATTATTCTTACATGAAGTGCTATGGAACAATCCTTAAGATATATTTGTTAGCAAAAAAAGCAAAGTGTATTACATTCAACAACATGAATGAATACTAAAAATATAACTGATAAAAAATTTAAAAAGCAAGATACAAAAAATACATACAATATGATTTCATTAATATAAAGTTTCAAAACAGGCAGAACTAGACTTTATTGCTTAGAGATACATTCAGAAGAGTCTAAGCATCACTCATTAAGAGTAAATATATCAATGTAATTGACCTCTTACTAGATTAAAGAAGTCACAATTATTTCAGTAGATGCAGTGCCTATCTGATGAAATGCATTACTCTTTCATGAATAAAAGAAAATAAAATGCTTATCTAACTAGACATAAAAGGCACCTCTTTTAATCTGATAAGCAGTATCATCAAAAATCTACAATGAATTTTATTTAATGTTTTTATTTTAGAAGGATTTTTTTAGAAGTCAAGAATAGGTCATAAATACCCATTATTGCTCCTCTTACACAATGTTATACTGGAGGTCCTAGAGAATGCAGTAACTCTAGATATAAGGAAGAATAAAGTAGATATAAGGAAAAAAATATTATTTGTAGACAACATAATTATTTACATTGTTGTTGTTGTTAGGTGCCGTCCAGTCGGTATCCGACTCATAGCAACCCTCATAGGGTTTTCAATGGCTGACTGTTTTGGGATTGCCTTGGGAGTGGATTGCCAGGTCCTTCTCCCATTTTTGCGGTGCTGGGAATTGAACTTGGGACCTCAGAGACTGCAGCGCAGCACTCTACCAACTGAGCTAAATCCCAGCCTACAATTATTTACATAGAAAATCCAAAAATCAAACTCATGGAACCAATCAGAGCATTTGGCAAGGCTGCTGGTTACAGCATCCACATACAAAATTATTAGCACTGCTAGACCCAAATGGCCTATTAGTCAAGACTTTACATTAGATATAATTCCAAAGTATTGTCCTATAGGATTTTTATAACACTTAATCTTCTAAAATTCATAAGTATGTAATAACTGAGATAAGTCTGAAAAAGAAGAAAGAGAAAGGATTTACTCTATATGCTATTAAGACATAGTATGGGGTAGGCCACTTTTACCAAACACCAGGTTGTCAAATGGCCCGTTCAATGAATGGTCAGTTTGCCAAAAGCCAATTTCCCATAATTCAATTTACTAATTCCACAAGTGACTGAGTCGCAGAATTTACAAGATGTACTGTAAAGGATATATGTGTTTTTAAAAATATTCTTTACTTTTAATTATTCTTTAACCAGAATTCTAACAGAATATATTCAACATAATAAACACAGTCAAGGATATATTCAAGAATATATATTTCAAGAATTTATTTTTCATGAATATAACTAAGGACTTCATAATAAGGTAGTCTTCATTAACATCTTATAAGCAATATACACCAGATCAAATATATACATGAGTGTTGGGGTTTTTGCAGTCAGCCATCCAGCGGCTCAGGATCTTCCCGCAGGACTGGGTTGAACTCTGGTGGTGAGAATAGACAGGCTTCAGGAAGCCAGCTACAAAAGAATAACTCAAAACTTTATTTAACAGGAATGCAAACAAGAACAAACAGGAGCAGGTGCTGCAGCTATGCCTCCAGTGCTGGGCCTGGAAGCTCTTCTTATCCTCAGTTAGTTGAAGGTCCCTGTTGGTCTTCTGTCTCCAGCGCTGGGCACAGAGACTATCCTCTGTTGCTTGTAGTCTCAACTAGACATATTGATGGTAGGTCTCTTCTCTTCACCCATCTCTGCGGTCTCTTGTGTCTTTGGTCTCTCTCCCTCTCCATGATCAGGTGATGGCCAAGTGTGTGGTGTATCTTGATGTATCTTGGTCTCTCTTCTGCGATGGAATGGCTGGGCTTGGTGATGTAATGGCTGCTGACTGCTGGACTGCTTTGCTTATATACCCTTATATACCCTCTGGGCAACTGTCCTAACTGCCACTGACTGGTCAGTAACCAATCATGTAGCAGTGCATGGGACTGAGCAGGACCAATCAGGATGGATATGTAAATTTTGGGTGAAACCAGATGTCACTTTTTAGACAATCAGGGGATGTTACTTAGTGGCCAATCAGGGGGCAGGGTGAGCGTTGAGAGTAACCAATCAGGTTCCAGTGGGTTGATGTTGCAGCCATACATCTGGCACCATCTTGGCTCACTTGATGCCCATAGAGACCCAGATGTGGGACAAGGGTCATTGGGTACCATCTTGCCCTGGAGGATAGATGTTAGTCCTCTAGGCAGGCTAGATAGGCCCCTAGGATAGTAGCCCTAATATCCCAACACATGAGCAAATATATACATAGCAAATAACATATTTCTTTATTACTTTAATATGTTCAAGATGGCTATTTCTCAAAATTTTTGATAAATTAGTAAATATAAGTTTAGCAAATTGGATATTAAATGGATTGGCTTATAAATTGTTTTTCACAAATCCAAATGACTACATATTATGTGATTCCATTTATATGATTTGTATAGAAAAGACTAATTTATAAAGACAAAGAACAGATTAATTGTTGCCCATGGCTGAGAGGAGAAGAGATTAAGAGCAGAAAGCATGAAAAAGCCTCACAGGATGTAAAAATGTTCTAAAATTTAGTTGTGGCAACTGTACAATTCTATAAATTTACTAAAATCATTGAATTGTTCACTTGCAATAGGTGAACTTTATGGTTGTTGTTGTTGTTGTTATTGTTAGGTGCTGTCAAGTTGGGTCCAACTCATAGTGACCCTATGTACAACAAAACAAAGCACTCCCTCACATTGTGCCATACCTGGCACTATGTCAGTGCTTCTCTGCTATTCATAGAGTTTTCAATGGCTGATTGTTTCAGGAGTATTTATGGAGTGGGTTGCCTGGTCCTTCCATTTTTACAGTTCTGGGGTTCGAACCCAGGGCCTCAGAGAGTACAGTGCAGCACTCTACCAACTGAGCTAAACCCCAGCTGTTAAAATGTAATATTGGCTTTCCACAAGTTGTTTGTCAACATGTTAACCTACAAATGTTATTAAAATATACTAATCAAGCCATGTATTATGGTGCATGGTTATAATCCCAGTGACTCAGAAGGCTGAGGCAGGAGGATTGTAAATTTGAGGCCAAAGGCAGCCTACCAACTTAGCAAGACCCTGTCTTAAAATAAAAAATAAAAATGCTAGAGTACATGAGAAAAAATAGGAGAATATAACCCATGAGTGCATATAATTTTTATGACATATTAATCAAAGAGTTTCATAAATTATGTAAGTTGATGAAGGTATAACCAAATACTATGTAATAGTTGCACAATGGAAATTGCCAAAGCCTTATTACTCCGTACCCATCAATATTTATTAATAATGGGGAAAAAAGGCTAGAGTATGGCTCAGCGGTATAGTACTTACCTAGCATGCATGCGGCTCTAGGTTCAACCCCTCAATACTGCAAATAATAATAATACTGATAATATCAAATAAATAAATAAGAAGCTGGATGTGTAGTTCAGTGACAGAGCACTTGCCTAGCATGCATAAATCCTTGGATTCAACCCTCCAGCACTGCCAAAAAGAAAAAAAGTAATTAAGACTGTGTGATGAAAAAGACAATGAAATAGAATAGAAAGCTCAGAAGCAGGCTTAAATATGTGGAGGATCTTGATATATGATAGAGGTGGCACTGAAAAATAAGTAGAGAAGAATGGGCTGTCCAATAGTTGGTGGTATACCGCTCAGCTACCCATATAAAATGTTTTGATATCTGTATTACACAAAATCAAACTCCAGATTTCTTAAAAAACTAAGTATGAAAAATAAAACTTTAGACTTCTGATTTCTGCTGGAAGTCTTCACTTTCTCTTAGCAAGAAGAAAAAAGCTGAACAAACTGCAAAATCAACAACTCAAAATTTGTCAGAAAAGTGACAGGGTAAATGCTGTCTCCAAAATTGAACAGACAGACAGGTAAATATAGAGAATCGCCATTTACTTGAGCGGAACTAGTTCCATGGGAACCAGTAAGGGTAGGAGCACCTGAATTGTAATGAAAAATGGCTGGAGGCACAGTGTACAAAGGCTGAGTGATACAAACTCTGCAGGACATGGTCATAGGGGATCCTCACACTTTTCAAGTTTTTCCTCCAGGAGTTCTACCAAGTCCTCCCAATGAATATCAGAGGAAACTCCCCTAGTATATCTGGCAGGCAGGGAGGAGAAGGAACCAGTTTGAAATACACTAGAGCCCTCTGTTCTTAACACAGCTGGTCCTCAGGAGAAACGGTATTACCAGGGCCTAAGCTGCTGGGGTTTGGTCAGATCCTGACCTACCTGGGGGAAAGGAAATTCCCAATTTCAGACCCCTGTAGAGTTCCATGTAAGGGACAGGGAATACACAACTTGAGCCTACTCCAGGAATCTGTCCCACCTGCAAGAAGAAAAAAACTGAGAAGCAACAGCCACATTCTCAGTCATGGGACACAGACTTACCAAAAGACTGAGACTCAGTCACAGGTTTATAGAATACTTTCCTCTGCTACACTTTATCACCGCACTACTAAAGGCTTATTTACCATGGTTCCTTTTACCTAGTATAGACTCAGATACTTCAGGAAGGTTGGATTTTTGAACCAAAACTAACAAAACAAAACAAAACCTATGATTACCATGCTAAGGACTTTAAAGGAAAAAAAAAAAAAAGAAAGCTTGTGTAAGAATGGAGAGATAATGTAGGCAGAAAAACAGAACTTCTAAGAAAAAAATCAAAAAGAAATCTTAGTGACCAAAAACACTGTAACAAAAATGTAGAATGCCTTTGGTGGGCTAATTATTAGTAGACTAGATACAGCTAAGGAAAGAATCCCTCTACTTGGGCCTGTGAAAATAACAAATGTCCAAAACAGAAAGTCAAAGAGAAGAAGGAAGGAAGGAAGGAAGGAAGGAAGGAGAAAGAAAGAAAGAACAAACCAACCCCCCAAAAAAGCCAAAAAACAAAACAAAACAAAAACAACAACAACAACAGAACAGAATAGAATTTTGAAGAACTATGAGAAGACTAACATAAATGTAATGGTACTATGGGAAAGAGAAAGAAAAGACAGAAACAGCATTTGAAACAATAATGACCGAGAATTTCCCCCAAATTAATGTCAGACACCAAATTACAAATCCAGGAAGCTCAGAGAACACACAACATGACAAAAGTCCCCAAAACAAAACACAGCAAAACAAACAAAAAAAGTCTGTACCTAGGTGTATCACATTCAAACTTTGTTGTCGTTGTTAGGTTCCGTCGAGTCGGGGTTTGACTCATAGCAACCCTCATAGGGTTTTCAATGGCTGATTATTTCAGGATTGCTTTGGAAGTGGATTGCCATGTCCTTCTCCCGTTTTTTTTTGTTTTTTTTTTTTTTTGTGGTGCTGGGGATCGAACCCAGATCCTCAGAGAGTACGGAGCAGCACTCTACCAACTGAACCAAACCCCAGCCCCCATTCAAACTTTAAAAAGTCAAAAATAAACAATAAATCTTGAAAGAAGCTACAGGAAAAAAATACCAGTAGAGGAGAAAAGATAAAAATGAAATCCATTTGTTCTTGAGAAACCGTGCAAGAAGAAAGTAAAGAAAAATATAGTATTAGAAGAGGAAGGAAAGAAACAAACAATAACACTAAACCACCAGTCTAGAATCCTGTACCCTGCCTAGGAAATTTGTTAGCAAATATATTTGTAAGCAGATCTATTTATTACTAGTAGAGCTGCCTTGTTAAATGCAACATTAAAATAAGTTATTCCAAGAGAAAGAAATGGTATAGATCAGAAAAGTAGTAGTGAAAGGGAAAAGTCCTTGCCTTGTTCCTGATGTCAACGTGAAAACTTCAGGCTTCTTGTCATTGAGTATGATATTTTATTGTTGTTGCTAGCTGTAGGATATTGTTGTGAGTATTGCTGGAGTTTGTTGCTGTTGTTGGGTGCCATCAAGCAGATCTGATTCACAGCAGCTCTATGTACAACAGAGTGAAACACTACCCAACACTGTGCCACAATCTTTTTTTTATTAGAAATTTTTAATGTACATCATAATGTGATTCATTTTGACATGCTTTTCATTGTGACAATTTTCATATATGCAATTTGATAAACATTATTCATATAGGTTACCCCTTACCCTCCCCTATGTTCCCCCCCTTCCCATCTAAGTTTCCCATCCAAGTCTTCTCTATCTTTTACTATGTAGTATTTTTCTATATGTCCTTGGGTTCCATTTCTGTTTAAGATAGAAACTTTTCCTGTAGTGGTCTTTGTTTTTATCTTGTTAGAACAATTACATG
>VMDO01008948.1:0-43741 GCA_007922755.1 Pedetes capensis
GCATCAATTCTTTTTCTGTCTCTCTTGTTCAATGTCCAGCTTTCACAACCATATGATGCGACTGAAAATACCATGGCATGAGTCAGACGCACCTTCGTCTTCAATGTGACATCTTTGCTTTTCAATACTCTAAAGAGATCTTTTGCCACAGCTTTTCCTAGAGCAATGCGTCTTTTGATTTCTTGACTGCTGCTTCCATTGGTGTTGATTATAGAGCCAAGCAAAGTTTAGCATAGTGAATGGCTAATTACTACTATTATTCAGAGTCAGGAAGAATAAGCAGACAATAAATATTTTTTGGCACAGAGGAAGGACTGTATCATGACCATATGATATTAGGTGCTGGAGAACACAGTGGGAAAATGAAATAGTTTAAAAACTGGAGGGAAGATGTACATTCAACAAAGTTATTAAATTTATCAAGTAAATGAATTCAAGAGTGCAACTTACCATAAATAAGAAATACTGGGTGTTATCAATAGAAAATACATACATGGATGTGTATGTACATATGTACAAAAGGAACAAAGCTCAGAATTAACCTATCCTCCCTTCACCTCAAGTTACAGTGTAAATTTGTAACAAGCAATATAAATAGCTTATATATAAAATTCATATGTGCTACTTTTCTATGGCTTTTTATTGGTGCCTGTTGGGAACAAACATAAGTTCTACTGATGTCAGCAGAGTTGCTGCAGTAAAATTTATTCAAGATTAGTGATTGTTGTGGTTTTTGATGTGAATAGAGGAGCTGGAGATGTGTTTATGAATTTGGGTGTCTATTTACCCAAGGAATAACACGTGGTGGCTAAACACTGTCTTCTGCATAACTCTGGGTCCACTACTTGCTAGCTGTATAATCTCAGACACTCATCTGTAAAGTGAAGATAATCACATTAACAGCCTAATAGGTTGGAATGTGGATTAAATGTGTTAATACATGTAAAGCATTTGAAACTGCCTGTCACAGGGTAAATGCTCTATAAATGTCACCTATTGTTTTTATTCTAACAGGTCCATGGTTTTTAGCCAACTCATTGCGCACAGTAATACTGAATCTCATAGATAAAGGGAGAATTTTCATCACAAGTAGATGAGAGTGCTTTTTTTTTTTTTTTTTTTTTTTTTTTTTTTTTTTTTTTTTTTTTTTTTTTTTTTTTTTTTGTCATGGTGATGGTTTGTTTTTGTTTTTTGAGTAGAGTCTATGTTGCCCACACTAATTTCAAATGCACAATCCTTCTGCCTCAGCCTCCCAAGTGCTGGGATCACAGGCATGTGCCACCATGCCCAGTCAGAGTAAGGTTTATTAAGTACAGCAACTACAGCCCAGGTGGTCCAGGAATTTAATATCACATTTATTGTCTTTAGGGCTGAGATTTAGCTAGGGTTTTAACTGAGAAATATAGTATTATCAAGTTAAATGTGCCATTTACTCTGGAATTGTTAGCATAGAAAGAAGTAAAGGCAAATGTATAGTGTTCATGTATGTTGAGCTTCCTTTAGACTTATTTCCAAAAGATATATTTGGCTCTGGGGTAGCAGGCCTAGGTTACTTCAAAATCACTCTAGTTCTTCGCAGCCGGTTGTGGTGGTGCACGCCTATAATCCCAGCGGCTTGGGAGGCGGAGTCAGGAGGATCGCAAATTCGAGACCAGAGGCAGTCTGAGTAATTTAGTGAGACCCTGTCTCAAAAAGAAAAAAAAAAAAAATGGGGGGCCTGGGGGTGCAGCTCAGTGGTCCAGCACTTACAAAGCATGCAAGCACCAGGCCCTGGGCTCAACCCCCAGTACCGCAAAAAAAAAAAAAAAAAAAAAAAAAAGAAAAGAAAAGAAAGAAAAAAAATCACTCTAATTCCTCGGAAAAACTAGCCCTTATAAAAGCTGATAAGGGCAGGTGTGTCATGAGATGGCTGGGCCAGCAGAAGGGCTGAATTAAGAAAAATGTGGCGCTAGATAACTTTGTAAATGGTCCCTAGATAACTTTGTAAAAGGCCAAATTCAGGGTATTCCTGCAAAGGGCTAAACTCTGGGAAATGCAAACTTACTTTGTACTTTGTACCCCCACCCTTTTACCATAAAAAAGTTTCTGCTTCTGTAATTCTGCTTCTCCTCCCCTACCCTATAAAGCCCCTAACCACTGTGAGTCTGATGCTGCTTTCTGAAAGTCCACTCCCGGGACTGAAAGTAGCCGGCCAGCTGGTCTAAATAAACTTTTCTGGTCCTGATCCGTTTGTTTGTGTCTTGGAGCACTTTTCTGGGGTGGAGCTCCTGGGTAAACAGCTCTTTACATGAATATATTGTATCCTACTTAACGTAGTTATGGGAAATTAAGGAAAGATGCCCTAGTAGAAAGGGCTGACATAAGCTTCTAATACGTTGAAAAACCTCAGAATATAAACTTCCACAATGTTATTATTAGGCATATCGTCAGTAACAGGTTTTCAGACTTTATGCTTCACTATGGAGAAAAACAAGAGTATGACATCATGAATTTCTCCATTGGGTAATTTAAAACCCAGTTATAATGCAAACCTCAGCTGTACATATCATGTTACTTGAGTTCACCATCAATTAAAATAGTAAATGAAACTAGTCATATGTTCCCTTTCAAAGCTATTATTATTCAAAACAACTGTTCAAATCAACAAAATAGTCTGAATATTTATTACCGTAAATCTTTTGTTTAATCCTTTGGTTTTTAACTTACTTTCTTCCTTTCCTTTCCATTTTTTTCCCTTTCCTTTTCGTTTTCTTTTTCTTTTCTTTCTTTTTTTCTTTTTTTTTTTTTTTTTTTTTTTTTTTTTTTTTTTTTTTTTTTTTTTTTTTTTTTTCTTTTTTTTTTTTTTTTTTTTTTTTTTTTTTAAAGAACCCACTTTAAGTTCTGGATTCTACTCTATTCATATGCAGTATAATAGTTAATACCCACTGAGAGCTTTTTCTATAATCCAGGAGCTGTTCTAGATCTTTTTGTTCTAATGAGAAAACTGTATAAAGTGATTGTAGCTTTTAGATAACGCAATCTCAAGAAAAAGTGGGGCCAGTACCGAAAACCTGAGTGTATATAGTCTTTAGACCAGTGTTCTTCGTATCGCCTTTAAACTGACGCCATCTTTTAGAAATTAAAAACCTTGCACCACTTTTATTACTATTACTCGAAAAGAGAGTGGCATTTTTCAGGGGTCTGTGCTCCATTTGGGCCGTCTCTGAAGGCAATCCGTTTCCATTCGGCTGCTGTGGGAAATAAGCAACAATGGAAAAGTAATAATGACTTGAGAGCACAATCCAATTGCCAGGACAGTCAAGGAGACAGAACCCAGCCCAAGCCCGGCCCCAAGGCGGAGCATCCGCTGAGATGTAAAGTACCGCCACTGGGTGGGGCGGCGGCCACAGCTTGCTGAGTTCTTGCAGCCGCTGGCAGTGTGCGCAGACGCAGTGGCCCCCTTGCAGCGGACCTGTGAGGGAAGCAGCGAGGGAGCTCACCGTTGAGGGTCTCAGGGTTGGGGCACGATGAGACCCGGAGAGGAGCGGCCCTTGGAGGGGGGCGCGTGCAACGGCGTCTCGGAGCTGGAGCTGCTGAAACTGCGCGCAGCAGAGCGCATAGACGAGGCGGCCGAGCGGCTGGGGGCGCTGAGCAGCGCCATCTGGAGCGAGCCCGAGCTGGCCTACGAGGAGCACCAGGCCCACCGCGTGCTGACGCGCTTCTTCGAGCGGGAGCCGCCGGCCGCCTCTTGGGTGGTGCAGCCGCACTACCAGCTGCCCACGGCCTTTCGCGCCGAGTGGGCGCCGGCTGAGACCCAGCTGTCGAGCGGCGCGCAGCGCGCGCTGCACCTGGGCTTCCTCTGCGAGTACGACGCGCTGCCGGACATCGGCCACGCCTGCGGCCACAACCTCATCGCTGAGGTCGGGGCGGCGGCTGCGCTGGGCGTGAGGGGGGCCCTGGAGGGCCTCTCCGGGCCGCCTCCGTCTGTGAAGGTGAGTGGGGGCCGGGACGCGGGACTCAGGTCAGTGTTTCCCGTGCACCTGCGTCCTCGACAGGTGTGCCGGACAGTACTCAATTTGCGGTCCACGCCTTTGCCAAAAGGCAGAACAGAACCCCAGAATAAGTCTGGAATACGTGTTGCTGAATAGCGGCAGCCTGCAGATTTTCATTTCTCCTTTTGTATTTTTAAACAACCCCCTAGACGCTCCCTTAGGAAAGAACTGATAACCAAGCTTGGTTTTCAACACGGGTTATTTTTGGTAACGAGAGGCAACTGTAGTTTGCTGACAAAGTTGTGTGATCTCAGGTGGAAGTAATTTTTGTAGGAAAGAAAACCTACAGCCCCTCCTTCATGGACTCCAGAAAAATTTTTTGTTTGGGGGACTAAAAGGAATGTTGTGATATGAGTAATTGGTATTTGGATAGGACATTTTCAGTTGTTAAAAGCACTAAATCTCTAGAAGTATACAGATAATGCTGATACAAATAAGCATATATTACACAGATGAGTTCTTCAAGTCTTAATTTTTATTTCACAATTTTAAGAAATATCTCGGTTTTTTAAACCAGGTGATGTCGTTTATTTTTTGTCTTAGGCAAGTTTAATCTTGTGTTACTCTGTTTTTCCAGATGTATATGCTTCATTCTGTGAGTCATCACTCAGGTTAAGGGGAAGACAAATGTTTTAATATTCTTTAGTCCATTTTTTTCCCCCAATGTCAGTAACCTTTTTCTTTTATCCTAACAGTTGCGTCTCTTGTGCCTTTTTCTATTTAGCTACCTTCTCTTTTCTGCCTCTGGGGGCTTATTTTTGCGTTTGATTAGGTTTTTATTTTGTTTGGGGAGGGGGATCTCTTTCGCCCTTGCATGAACTCCTGGGGAGATTTGCTTTAACCAGGTGTATGAAAGGTTCTGAGCAGTCGACCAATTGGATATAAGTCAAAGGTTAGGGGTAAAGAGCAGCTTAATTTAAGAGTGTGGGTGCTTTATAACTTCTAAAGAAAGCTGGACTTTTAGAAATATACTAACTTCTAATTGCAAATGGTTGTCCTAAATTAGCAAAGTTATCTGCCTAATCTGAAAATGGAATTTAAGTTGATTCCCTTTGCAAGCCAAGACTTTTTTCCAGCTTGTTTCACTGTGTTCTTATATGTGATCTTGAAAGTATATTAGTTGTTTATAGATAATTTTTCTTTGCTTTTAAAAATTGCTTGAAGAAATTAAGCTTATATCAAAGTAAAATGTTTATTCTGTAAAGTTCTCTTTTGTTTAATTAGGTGTTTGGTGACCAATAAGTCTGCCTGGTTGAACTGGTGGAATCGAATTAGTAAGTTTGTGTAATAGTTGGGCCTTTCTAACCACGGTATTAAGATTTGTTTAATGCTCTCCATAAAGGATTAATGAGTTAAGACTTTTTAAGTAGGTAGCTCAGTAAAAAATCAGAGCTGAGGCCTGAAGGTTAGGACATGTATCTAAAATAATCCCAGTTCTGCCTAAAGACTTGCTTTGTGTCCTGGGGCAAGCCGCTTCACCTGGTTCCTCAAAACCACTCTCCCTAAAATGATGATGCAGATGACTCACCTACCTCACAGGGTTGTTGTGAGGATAACAAGTCATGTTAAAGTTCCTTATCAACACAGTGATTATGAATAATCATATACATATACTAAAAGGCTTAGCTGTGAAGAAGCTTTAACAAACAAGTCCTAACAAATTTGGAAGAACTAAGTATGTAGTCTTCAGGTTTTTTTCATTTTTGCCATTAGTTATATAAAACTGAGTTATGCAATTGGGGCAACTTTCCTATGTCTTTAGTACACGCTTTGCACCAAATCAATATAACAATATAAATTTAATTTTGTGATTAATTTAGCACCATATATTTATGCCCACCCCATAAGTGTCCAAGAATAAAATTTCTCTCTGTAGTTTAAGGACATTAATGTAGATTGTGAATACATATTCAAGAGAACCTGTTTGATATTTTCCTCCTAGGACTTTTTGTTGTTGTTTTGCTCTGACATAGGTATTTCCTTATAGGTAATTGTTCTGGGAACTCCTGCTGAAGAAGATGGTGGTGGCAAAATTGATTTAATTGAAGCAGGCGCTTTTAAAAACCTTGATGTTGTCTTTATGGCCCATCCATCCCAAGAGGATGCTGTTTTTCTACCAGATGTGGCTGAACACGAGTAAGTAAGCAAGTTAAAGGTCAACTTCTTAATGGATAATAGACTGTAAAGTACTTTTATGCCTAAGCCAGAGACTAAAACTCCACATTTATACATTTAAAATGTAAATTGAGCAGAATATGGTGGCACACACCTGTAATCCTAGCACCAGGGGGGCTGAGGCAAGATAATCAAGTCATGAGTTCCAGGCCAGCCTGGGATACCCAGGGAGAGCTTGTCTTAAAAAAAAAAAAAAAAAAGATGAATTGAGCCGGGCACAATGGTGCCCGTCTGTACTGTAGTTCCAGCTACTTGAGAGGCTGAGGCAGGAGGATCACTTGAGTCCACCTCTGAGTTGTAGAGCAGCCTGGGCAACATAGTGAGACCCTGTCCCCCCTGACCCCCCAAAACAAAACTAAAAAGTAAATTGAAAGGTAATGATATGATGCCTTGATTTACATTAAGTGACATTTGGTAGACCACTTCTGATTGAGATTTGTTATGGTGTTCATAATTGAACTATTAAAATAGTGCCTAAAAACATGGAAATAGTAAACAGCATGTTGACATATATGTTCTATTTTGAACTCTGACAGTAGTACGATTTCTAGAAAACATCTTTTCTGTTGTTGTTTTTGGTGGTACTGAGGGTCTGAACCCAGGGCTTTGTGCGTACTTTGTGAGTATTCTGCCCCTGGGCTGCATCCTAAGCCTCCAGCCCTTTTTTTACCTTTTTATTTATTTATTTTTTAAGTTGAGACAGGGACATATCTATCCTTTTATAAGGAATTGCCTTTGTTACTGAAAAAGTTTGCAAGAGACAATTGTATTAAACTTGGGAAGAAAACACACTTCCCCATTTTATTTAATTTGGTTCTTTGCAAAGAGGATAGATTATGTTATGAGAAGAGAATATGGAAACTGAATAGACATCGATTTTAGTGGAATCTGTCCATCTCTGCTTTTAAGATTTGTCTTTTATTGAAACCTTGTATTTATCTCTGTGTATTGAGGAACTCACTTTTTTTTTTTTTTTTGGTATTTAGAAGCATGCATCATTGAAGTAGTTTGAATTTTTTTACACCAGAAATTTCAACCATAGTAGTTAGTTGTGTGGTTAGTTGTCCTTCTACAAGGAGCCCCTGCTCAGCTATTTCAGGAGTACCATAAGTTCTCCTCTGCAGAAGTTAGGGTCCTAGAGGGTGAGTGCTTAACCATCTAGCCCTGGGATTGTATTTGAAAATCTTACTTCTCAGAGCCCCATCAGGCCTTGTTTTCAGAGGGCAATCATTTTAACTGTTCTGGTGTCTTTATTCTTATCACTAGAAATCGGTACTGTAAGAGTAGGAAGACCCACCTTTGGTTTCAGGGGTGGTACAATTATACTCACATACCTCTGGAAATATTAGAGTTAGAAAGTTGTGCCAGTATCTCTGGCCACAAGGGGCTTGCAGCTATAGGCAGGCTTCCTAGTGTATTGTTATTTGTTATTGTTAGGTGCCATCGAGTCGGTATCCGACTCATAGCGACCCTCATAGGGTTTTCAATGACTAACTGTTTCAGGATTGCCTTGGGAGTGGATTGCCAGGTCCTTCTCCTCCTAGTGTATTAGGGGTAGGCTATTTAGTGTTGACCCCAAAGTTAGTCTACTTGGCCCTAGCCCTCTTAGTGTCTGGCTTCTTAGCATTTCCATTGGTCATATTTTAAGATATCCAGAAAAGAGAATAAAATCAAGAGTTGAAATGTGGCTAATACTAATCAATTAGACTTAAAAAGTATTATGTAAGCAAGTGAATCATTGAGCTTTGTAAGTACTTAGAACACACTGATTTGAGAACAGTTCATGGAGTAGAGTAACAATAATTTATAAAACTTTAAAATAGTTTTATAGGTGTTTATATGTAGGTGTTTTGGAACATGTATAGGATATTGGCCAGGAACAACTGACTTAATGCTACAGTGTCTTATAACACTGAATATAATTTGACTTTTCAGAGATTGCTTTAACACATTTCAAATGTTACTCCTTTTTGTCTTTCCCTGAGCTTACCGCTTTTAAGACAGGACTATCAGCTGAGTGCTGTGGCACATGCCTGTAATTCCAGCAATTTGAGAGTCTGAAGCCAGAGGCCGTCTGCACAACTTAGGGAGACCTGACTCAAAATAAAAAATACAAAATGGGCTAGGGGTGCAACCTAGTGGGAGAGCACTTGCAAAGTATGTGTGAGGCCCTGACTTCAACTTACAAGTACTGCCAAAAAAAAAAAAAAAAAAAAAAAAAAAAAAAAAAAAAAAAAAAAAAAAAAAAAAATATATATATATATATATATATATATATACACACACACATATATACATATATATACACATACATATATATATATATATAATTATCTGAGTTTTTGCAGACTTTTGATATAGAACTATCACAATGCAGTATAAGCAGAGACAAGAACTCCTTTTTGTAATTTGAGCACCTAATAATGTTACAGGATTGTTTGAATTGAATTGGGTATAAATGTAATCTGCAGGGGGTTGATTTAAACAGTTTTCTGTATCTATTTGGATTACTTTCTTTGCCTCAGTAACTATGTTACATAATAAATATAACTTACGCAACTAAATTGTAGTGCTTATACTACAAATGATTTTCAAATCAAAATTTCAGCATTGTGAATTAGTTTTGAATAATAGTTGGGTAATTCTAACAGCTTGGATTTTCACACTTTAGTGATGCTGAAGAAAGTAATTTCCATTTTTTTTTTAAATTTTCTAGTGTGACTGTGAAATACTATGGAAAGGCATCTCATGCTGCTGCTTACCCCTGGGAAGGAGTAAATGCCTTAGATGCTGCTGTTCTTGCCTACAATAATATGTCTGTGTTAAGACAGCAAATGAAACCCAACTGGAGAGTTCATGGTATGAATGCCAAATACTTTATATAGTAAAGGGTCCTTAATATATTTTAGAGGAATATAATTACTTAATATATGATCATTGTTTTTAAGAAGTTGGAAACATTGTATTCACATGGATAGTCTAAAATTTTTAAACAGATTTTCAGAAATTCACATGACAGGATACTAGGCTATCTGTGTAGATAGGAAGATAGTTATGATTATTGTACATAAATGGAGTGGTCATCTTTTAGTAATAGAAATAAAGGTTTTGTTTAGGTAGATATGTTCTTTCTATGGGTCCTTGAAAGGTGGAACTTGATTTTCCAGTTATCGTCACTGTCTTTCATTGTGTGTGTGTGTGTGTGTGTGTGTGTGTGTGTGTGGTGCTGGGGATTGAACCCAGACTCACACATGCTAGGCAGGCCCTCTACTGCTGAGCTACATCCCCAGCCTTTCACTGTCTGTCAGTGTTAACCAAATCTGTCATCTCCTTAGCTTACAAAAAAGTGTGATCATTACTGTGTTTGCTGTTTTGTTTTGTTTTGTTTCAGGAGTATATCTGGAGACAGCTTTTTAGACACTCTTTTCATATCCTGGGGCCTTAAATGGGAGGGGTGTGGTTGACTCCTTCTGTGCCCTGAGGGAATTTCTTTTACCCTAGCCAAAAGGTTGAGGCTCTCTTTCACTGCAGCTTACTTTTTAACAATTACGACTTCCTGGCACAAACCAGCCCTGTCTATAGTAACCGTAGGTGAGCTGCAGCTTTTTCCCTTTTTAAACTGCACATATTTCAGATCTTTTTTCTGTGCCTTTTGTTCCATATTTCCCTCATAAATCTAGCTAGAACAGCAAGCAACAACCATGCCACACTGTCTATAATTCATCACCTTTATGATAACCTCTTCTGCCAAGTTAATTAGTTTGCTACTTTTAAATTCAGCCTCACACAAGTCTTTAGGACAAGAGCAGAAAGCAGTTAGTCTCTTTGCTAGAATATTACATGAATGATATCTGGCTCAGTGCCCAGTAGAGTCCTCATTTTTCTGTGAAACACTGTGTGCCTCATTTGCATTTCTGTCCACATCTGTGTTCTAGTCTCTTTCTCTCATCAGAACCACCCCACAGGGCCTCCAGGGCGTCTCTTGCCTGCATCCCACACTCTTCCAGATTCTTCCCATGAGTGAGTTCCGAAGGCCTAAGAACCCTTTAGTTAGGTTTCTGCACAGCAAGAACCCCACTTTCCAGTACCAATTTTTGTGTTAGTCAGTTGTCGTCACTATAGCAGAAAAACCAACTGAAACAAACTTATAGGGGAAGGGGTTTATTGGGAGCTCACAGTTATAGGGCACGCCTGTGTCTGATGACCTCAGAGCATGGTGGACCAGGAACAGAAACCCATTACACTGATTTTATTTACTCAAGGGATGTTCAATCCTGAGTAACATGTTTTTAAAATTATGTGTATCATGAGCCAGGCACAGTGGCGCACGCCTGTAATCCCAGTGACTTGGGAGGTAGAGGCAGGAGGATCGCAAGTTCAAGACCAGAGGCAGTCTGTGTAACTTAACGAGACCCTGTCTCAAAAAGTAAAATAATGGGCTGAGGGTGCAGCTCAGTGATATAGCACTTGCAAAGCATGCAAGTGTAAGGCCCTGGGTTTAACCCCCAGTACCGCCAAAAAAAAAAAAAATTATGTGTATCACCGTAATATATAATACAGTAATAAAGTACTGTCTTTTTCCTTTATGTTTTTTCTTTGCAGTACTGGGATCTGAACCCAGGGCCTCATACATGCTGGGCAAGCACTCCACCACTGAGCCGCACTCCCAGTCCCTTTTTTTATTTTTTATTTTGACACAGAGTCTCATTAAGTTGCACAGGCTGCCTTAGGCCTTGAACCTGTGATCCTACTGCCTCAGCCTTCCAAGTAGCTGGTATTATAGGCAGGTGCTATGGCGCCTAGATTAAAGTACTATATAAAACATACAAATTCATTTTTATGTTTATTTCCTTATTTTTTAAGAAATTGTTATACTTTAATATCTATTTTTTACCTGATCCTGCTGTAGGCTGAAGTCAGTTTGTAATCATACTTTTACCAATTTCTTGCCTTAATTTCTTTAAAAGAAACAGGAGTAGATATATATGGCTGGGATTTAGCTCAGTTGGTAGAGCACTGCTCTGCAGTCTCTGAGGTCCCAGGTTTGATTCCCAGCACCACAAAAATGGGAGAAGGACATGGCAATCCACTCCCAAGGCAATCCCGAAACAGTCAACCATTAAAAACCCTATGAGGGTTGCTATGAGTCGGACCTGACTTGATGGCATCTAATAACAACAACAATATATATTTCCTTCTCCCTCTCTCTCTCTCTCTCCCCCTTCCTCCCTCTCTATCTCCTCCCATCTATCTATCTACCTCTCTCTCTCTCTCTCCCTCTCTCTCTCTCTCTCTCTCTCTCTCTCTCTTTACTTGAGGTCTGAACCCAAAGCTTCACACATACTTTGCAAATGCTATACCACTGAACTGCACCTCTATCCCCTTTATAAAAATTTTTATCTTGAGACAGGATCTTGCTAAATTATGCAGGCTGCCTCTGGCCTTGAGCTCGTGATCCTCCTGTCTCCACCTTCCAAATCAGTGGGATTATAGGCATGTATCACTTTGCCTAGTGTTATCAACTGGAATTAGATTTTATGTGTCCATTTAAATTATTTGGATAAATCTTCATTCTGTTTTGTTCTAAGTAAATGTGCGTTTTGATATTTTATACTACTTAGTGAGTTTTGATCTGCGTTGATTTCTAATTTGTATGAAATTTTTTCCCAGAGCTAAATATTTAGGGTTCTCAAAATACAAAGGTAATTATAGAACCTCATGTCATTATGTTTCTTTTTTTTATATCAGAAGTTTTTCAAATTGTACAACTGTAGTAAAGACTATTAATGTGAAACTGTTTTTCCCAGTTTCAGATATTATTTGTTTTTTATAGTTACATAATTTCTGACAGTTTCTTTATAATCTAGTTCTAATTTCTTTTCTATGCTTTGCTTTGCTTTGCTTTTGCTTTTACTTTTCTGATGCTGGGGATCAAACTGAGGGGCTTGCACATGCTAGGCAAGTGCTCTACCAGTGGACCACACCCCCAGCTTTAGATCATAAATTTTCAACATTATATAGATTGCTTAAATAAAGTACATATAGACAGTTTCTCCCTATATTAGCTGGAAAATACCACTTCTATGTAGACATACAATATATATGTCAAAATCCTAGGTATATCAGTGAAGCTAATAATCTATTTTTTTATAGGTATATATGGACTGAAAACCTTTATGATAGGTGTTTTTAAGCTTAAAGAAATGATCATCAAGCTTAATCCCAGTAATTTGGTTCTTTTTATAGGTATAATAAAAAATGGTGGTGTAAAACCCAATATCATTCCCTCTTATTCTGAATTAATCTATTACTTCCGTGCACCCTCAATGAAAGAACTTCAAGTTTTGACCAAAAAGGCAGAAGATTGCTTCAGAGCTGCAGCTTTGGCTACAGGGTGCACAGTAAGAACTTTTCAGAGTTAATTATAATCAGAGATATATGGGGGCTGGGGCTTTTGATATTGTTAGATTGAAACCTAACTCCCCTGTTTTGCATCTGTGGTTTTTTGTTGTTGTTGCTATTGGTTTTTGGTGCTAAGGACCTAGCCCAGAGCCTTGCCCTCACTACTGATGTTTTAAATATGCAGAATGAGTTGGTAGAACTAATTAATAAACTAGTTAATGTGAAAGCCTTTAATTCTTACATATTTTATTTAGTGTCTGCAATAGAGAGGGCCACAGGTCATCTTTCTTACACAGTAATTACCATAATTTGGACACTACTGTGCTAGGGTCCTTGACTTTTTGCAAATTGTATTCTTCCTTATTGGCATTTAATCTTTTAGAATTGTATTAGGTAGTTACAATACTGTAAAGGGAACTTTATGGAAAAATCTGCAAAAGCGGTTTCTGGTGAAGTGATATAAGTACTTATGCCTTGCTGGAGTAGAAGTTAAAATAGATGCAGAAGGTAGTCAAGAAGGTTTGTTGATTTGAGCCAAAAGTCAGTAATATTTAAGTGCCGGGCATGTATAATACAAGGTGGGATGAACTTTAGAATTATATAAAATAGGAATATTGTACATAGTCTAGCTGGAAAGACAAGATCTTGACCTGCGCCTCTCAGCCTTGCTAATTCTGTAGCCTTTTTTTAATGTCTCCAGGCCTCTATTTTCTCACCTGAGGAAAGGGATAATAGCATCATTTATCTTAGGGTTCTTGTGAGAGTTGAATGAGGTAATGTTTGTGAAGACGTTAGTGCCTAGCCTTCGTACATATCACTTACATTTTTCTCTATCCTTAGTCTAGCAAATGTCTGATTCATTCATATAGTAGCAGTATCTCATAGTAGAAGTAATTCTCAGGCTGTATACTTATTGTTCTAACAGTAGCATGGATAGTAAATGTCAGGTCTTCCTTCTTTGAGGAAGGAGGCAGTGGTCTGGGCCCATTAAAAGGAAGGTTTTTGGAAGACTATAGACATGAATTGACCTTTGAAGGATGATTATACTTTCGGATATGTGAAGGACAAAGAGTGAGAGCTCTCTGATAGGGAATGTGGTCAGCAAATTTAAAAAGGTAAAAGTTGATGTTGTGTTGTAGTGAATAGAGCACAGATAGACAAACATAGGAGCAGGGAGATGGCCTCCTATGCCATTAGCAAAGATAGATACAAATTTGATGTGTAGCCCTTCGTGGTGGCGCACGCCTGTAATCCCAGTGGCTCGGGAGGCGGAGGCAGGAGGATCGCAAGTTCAAGACCACAGGTGGTCTACATAACTTAGCGAGACCCTGTCTCAAAAAATAAAAAAATGGGCTGGGGGTGCAGCTCAGTGGTCCAGCACTTGCAAAGCATGCAGGGGCGAGGCCTTGGGTTCAACCCCCAGTACCGCAAAAAACAAAAACAAACAGATTCAATGTGTAACTATAAAGCAGCCATAGCCTAGGGAGTACAAAACATTTATTTTCTTACTTATAGCTATAAATATTTTAAATATTTATTTATAAAATACATGCATGAACTATTATCATTAGCTAGTATCTGAATATGCAAAGTATTCCCCTAAGGTAGGAGTTTTTTGGATTTAAATCTATATTTAGATAGTCTTAATAATTTCATAAATTTTGACTGACTTATAAGATCTAATTAGGGTATCATTATTCCTACCATAGATGTTGCCAAGAATAGAAGAAATGTGATCTCTGCTATTTTATGATTAACTTTTGTTGACATTTTTGGTATTTAGTTTGAAGGAATACTGCTTGTTTTGACTTAATCAAAATGAAATCTGTAAATCCAGTTAATTGGACACATATAACTGCTTTGGAATCTTTTTTTTTGGTACAATACTTGGGGATTGAACTCAAGGCCTTGTATATACTTTGCAAGTGCTCTACCACTGAGCTGCCTGCCCGGCTCCTTTTTAATTTTTTTTTATTTTGAGACAAGGTCATGCTGAGTTATGCAGGCTGCCTTTGGCCTCAAAATTGCCATCCTCCTGCCTCCCCCTCCTGAGTCACTAGGATTACAGCAGTATGCCACTGTGCCCGGCGGCTTCTGTATCTTTATACACTTGGTAAATGAAGAGGACCATTGTCAGCTTTTCCTCACTGTGACGCTTTTTTGCTCTCAGGGTCCCTTTGAGACTAGGCCGTGGTGTCATGGTCAGTTTGTGTGTTGGATGCTAGCGGGCCTAACTTTCTTCAGGCAGCTGAAACCTAGAGTAGTTTTTCTCCCAGTGTGGTTTGTAGACTACTTGCCTCAGAGTTACTTAGGGATTTTGATATTAAAAGAGAAATTTCTGGGCTCTCCCACACCTCTTATAGGTGACTGAAGTTGACATTCCCTGGCTAGTATAGAGCTTGGTGACACTGTGTGGTTTCGTGCGTAGGTAACACAGAGCAGGTAGGGTCACAGGGACTCTCCCTATGAAAAGTGCTCTTTGTAAGGTAAGAGGTTTGAGACAGTTTATATAAGAGGGGAAAGTGCCTCATCTTAACAACTCTTACTGTTAGCGATTGTCACTGGATTAAAATTAGTGAATTTGAGCTTTTATTTTAATTTTTTTGTAATTTTTATTTTGTTAGATTGAAATTAAAGCTGGAGTACATGATTATTACAATGTTCTTCCCAATAAGAGCTTATGGAAAGCTTACATGGAAAATGGAAAGAAGCTCGGAATAGAATTCATTTCAGAAGATGCAATGATGAGTGTCCCTTCAGGTAAATAAGTTCTTTTATTATATGTTGAGCTATTTGAGGAAGAAATGTCATCTTTGGTTAAATAGTTTTGGAGGCAAGAGGCACTGCTGATATTTTCACAAACTTAATGGTTAGGGGTAAAAAAAACCTGATGGACTCTTCAGGGACTGGAGAATGTCAAATTAACAGAGTTGCTTTTAGAAATAGCCAACCTACTTTTTTGTCCATATTCTAATTATTTCTAGTGTTTAAATTTCTTAATTCTAATTTTTTGTTTTGTTTTTTGAGACAGGGTCTCTCTGTGTAGCATAGGCTAGCTTTGAACTTACACTCCTCCCCAGCTTCCCAAATGTTAGGACTATAGTCATGTGCTGCCACACCTGGCCTAATTCAAATTTTTTGTGTGTGTGTGTTTGTATGTGATATTAGGGTATTAAACCCAGGGCCTTGCACATACTTTGCAAGCACTCTACCATTGAGCTGCACTCCAGCCCATTTTTTATTTTTTATTTTGAGACAAGGTCTTCCTAAATTACGTAAGCTGCCTCTGGTCTTGAACTTGAGATCCTCCTGCCTTCGCCTCCCGAGTTGCTGAGATTATAGGTGTGTGCTACTTTACAACCTCTAATTCTTTTTAATACATATTTCCTCTGACTATATATGTTGTTTTTATTTTGAGACCTGCTCTCCCTAAGTAGTCCTGGAACCCGCTGTGAAGACCAGGATGCCCTTGAACTTTCAGCAATCCTTCTACCTCTGCCTCCCATATGCTGAGATTACAAAAGTGTGCTATAATGCCCAGCTTAATTCTAATTTTTAAGTAAGATACTAAAATGGGAAATAGAATTTTAATTCATTCTCAGTTATCACAATAAGCACATTATGAAGTGCTTAGTTATCTGGGGTGTTTTCAGGTTCTAAGGAGTAACAGACAGCTCTTCAAATTTAATCGTATTTGGAGTTATTCTAATTTTTTTATAAGCATATTACTGATAGCACTTACAATCTAAAGATGTATCTCCTGAAATATAATAATAGATGTTGATAAAGAAGACACAAAAAGAATTGAGGATGAAATAATAAAATCATTGAGATAAGGACTTCAAGAGAAAGAAATGTTTGGATTTAGGTGGGTTAGTATAAAAAGTGTTAGCATGTTAAATTTGAGATGCTCATGGGATTTCTAAGTGAAACTCTTCGGTAGCCTGTTGAACTTAGAACCCTGAAAGATGTCTAGATTGGAGATTTAGGATTCATCAATGTATGGGTGGTAATTGAAGATAAAGTATTAAAGTAGTTGTCACAGTACATGGAGAAGGAAGGATGAGACACTAGAATCAACAGCTTCAGGAAATGGGCAAAGGAAAGGATCTAAAGAAGGAGACAGAGTAGAGCTAGGTGTGGTGGCATAGCCTGTAGTCGCAGTGACTTGAGAAGCTAAGGCAAGAAGATCTCAAGTTTGAGGCCAGAGGCAGCCTGCATAACTTAGTGAGACCCTGTCTCAAGATAAAAATAAATAAATAAACAAATAAATAAAGTAAGTAAGTGGACTGGGGGTACAGCCCAGAAGTAGAGCACTTGGAAAGTATGTATGAGGCCCTGGGTTCAACTCCCAAGTAGGGGGGTGGGGAGTGATCAGAGAAACCCACGTAATCAAGGGAGTGAAGTCATGGAAGCCAAAGTGGTAGAGAATTTTGAGGGATAAATCATGTCAGATGCTATAGAAATTAAACAAGTATGGTATAGTTTTGATTAAAACAGCAGTTAGAAATTCATGGTTGGTCTGGAGGAAGTAATTGAAGCCTCATGAGAACAGGTGTAGATCACACTTCTCTACCCACTGCATTGACTGATGAGATAAGAGAAGTAGCAAAGGAAGACTCTTCTTTTTCAAGAAAGTTAGCATTATAGGAAAATAGAGTAGGTACACACACTGAAAAGAAAAGATTTTTAAATACTTGAGAGAAGTAGATGCAGGCAAATGTTCAGGAAAGAGGACAAGAATTTAGAGACAACTTCCCTAGGAAGCTGTTGGTAGCACAAGGATTGTGTGGATAGGCTGGAGGATTAAAAGAGAATTGCCATTGAGGAGAGTTAGCTGGCAACATCAGAGCTCTGTGTATGCGATCTCTATCTAAACAGCATTGAGAGCTGAGCTCAGCATTAAAGACTCACGAATTTGTTGTCAAGGTAGCGTTTTATAGGCCTGTACTTTTATCCTAGCATGTTTCTACAGTCTAGCTGTAGAGAGAAGACTCATGGTCAGATTTACCCAGGATTGGGTTTTAGATAATTGACAAAACAGTAGGAAAAGGTGGCTGTAATTTGAGTATAGTTTTCAGGAAGATTTTAACAACACTAGGTATCCTCAGTGTCTGGAACTGTTTCTGGCAGTAAGTGCTTAGTGACTATTTTCTGAAGTAGTACATTTCTGTAAAGCCTCAAAGGTTGGCCTACCTCAGCCTGCTTTTGCCACATAAGTAGAAGCAATGAGACATTACTTAAAGTCTATAAACCTTGGTTTCTTCCTGTGTAAAGTGAGAATTGTTCAAAATGTAAATGAGAAAGCCAAGTGTGATGGCACACATCTGTAATCCCAGTACTCAGGAGGCTGAGTCAGGTGGATCATGAATTCAAAGTCAGCCCAGGCTTCATGGTGTGACCCTATCTCAAAAAAAGGTAAAAGAATATATATGAAGCACTTGGAATTATATTTGAAACATGATAATTCCCGATAAACATCAGCTGCTGTTTGTTACCTATTTTGCTTTCATTCCCCTTCCACTTATCCTCGTGTAGTCTAACATTGCCTGGTACAGTAAACATTCAGTAAATACCCATTGAATGAATATAAGGCTTTTTCTGTGATTTCTGTGCTTTGGGAGTGGATTACCACATCTTTCTCCTGTTTTGTGGCGCTAGAGATCAAATCTGGGTCTTAAGAGAGTGCAGAGCAGCACTCTACTAACTGAGCTAACCCCCAGCCCAATCCAATAAATGGAAAACTTAAATTGACCTGAAAAGTGATGTGAGAGTAATATAATGCTGTGAGAGCCTCTGCCAGAGGAATTTGACTTCACCAGGGAGGTAAAAGGTGGCTTTCCTGAAGAAGGGTTGTTTAATACTGTATCTGAAGGGTGTAAGGAGTTAAGTAGGTGAAAAGCAGATAGCGTGTATAAAGATCGGGTGATAGAGCAGAGAATGGTGTGTCCAAAGCAGCTGGAAATAAGTGGGAGCATGGTATGAGATAAGGTTAGAAAGATGAATGGTATCATATCATATTAAGGTTGAAAGAATAATGACAAATAGGGTAGAGGCTGCTAGACGCACTAGGATACTATTATATTAGTTCAAGCAAGAGGCAGTGATAGCATAGACCAGGGACAAGTATTGGTAATGGTGATGAGAAAAGTGTTATGATTCTGAGATGGGGCAAGAAGACCATGAACTTGACTCTGGATATGTTAAGTTTGATCTACTTTGAAGATATCCAAGAAGAGATATCAGGTTGGCAATTGAATGTATAACCATGGAGCTTAGAAAAGACTAAGAATAAATTTTGAGTTGGTGATAATTTGAGGCAATATTTATGGAGAACATCTTGAGAAAGAATATAGCATGAGAAGAGGAAAGGACCTGGAACTGAGTCTCTAATATTTATGGTCAAACAGAAGACTCTGTACCCTTAAGAAAGACAGAAAGGGCCTTCATAGTTCACAGAAGTGAGGAGAAAGAGGAGGTGACAGTAGAGTGCTTCTGGGAGGGCAAGTAAGCACAGCTGTGAGGCTGGGCAAGGGCAGGCCTGGGGAGACCTTTGTGAGAGCATCGTGGGGACCGATGGAGGGGAAGCACGTTAGGGAAGGGGAAGCCGAGAGAGCATGAGTATTGGACAACTCCAAGAAGTTCACCTCTCTGTCTGTTGTAACAGAGCAGAGAACCAACCAGGTATGGGATCCAGGTTATAATTTCATTGTTCAAGAATATTTAACCAAATATACTTTTCTTTGTGTGTTCAAGGATCTACTGATTTTGGAAATGTTACTTTTGTGGTTCCTGGAATTCACCCATATTTTTACATTGGATCTAATGCTTTGAATCATACTACACAATATACAGAAGCTGCAGGTAAGTGTTCGATGTGAGTGTTTCAGCCTGTGCTGTCTTTCTTCCCAGGAATGGCTGCCTTTCTAACTACTTAGCTTATCCCATTATTTTACTAACATCATTTCACAAAACACCACATTATGGTGGGCAGTTGGAGAGGCAGTTTAGATATTGAGAGGCTACCTGAGGCATTAATTAATTTTAATATATATGGAAATAATTTATTTTCTCTACCTTTCAGGATCACAAGAAGCTCAGTTCTACACTTTGCGTACAGCCAAAGCTCTGGCAATGACTGCATTGGACATTATTTTTAAGCCAGACTTACTGGAAAGTATCAGAGAGGATTTTAAATTGAAACTTCAGGAAGAACAGTTTTTAAATACAGTAGAATAAAAAGAAGACTCAGGAGTCGCTTATGAATCATTAAGAAGTGATTTTTTTAAATTAAAAAAGTTTTTTTTAACCTTTTTTTTAATGAAAAAGAGCATGATTGTTTTCAGTCTTACAAGAGTCACATTTTTCTTACCCAGTAAGGACAAGATATGGAGAAAACACATTAACTTGTATCTAAAATGAAATTTTTTGCAAAAAACTACAGTTGATGGAATTGTGATATTTCAGGAGTTGGTATGTGGTGCCATTTCTTAAACAAGCTAGATGATGCATAATTTATCAGTGATAATACTTTGTGAATTTATATGTTGTATATTTTTAAAGGTCCAATGGGTTTCACATCTTGAATTGTCACTCGTGAAATGAAAGTTTTGTGGTATAGACTGGTAAGCATCTTCTCAAAGGAAACTCAAAGTTCAACTTCTAAATTTAGAGAAAGGTTGTTTCAAATGTCTTAAGTATATCTTTTTTGGTTTAGAAAACCTCTTCATTTACAACAAATACAGGCTTTTAATGAAAAGTGCGTGTGGAAAATCTCAGGTACAGAGATTAAGCTTTAGTGTTACCGTTTGAAGCTCCATCAGAATGCTCTTATGTATAACTAACTCTGAGAAATGGCATAAAACTAATTCCTATTTCAGTGTTGCAGTAATAGGAAGTTACAGACAGGCAGGACTGGACTCTACCTATAAGGTGATTGTGCAGTAGCCCACTATGTTGCAGGAGGACTTAAAAAAGGACCATGGGCTGAGTCCTGCTCTGCTCTCTATAGTCTTCAGTGCCCTGCACTGGTCCCTGTTGCCTAGCTGCCTGCCTGGGTTCCCACTCAGAAGCAGCCTGGCCTGCCCAGCTGCACAAAATTCTGAGCCTCCTTAAACCTCACTAGCCCAATGTTAATTGAAAATTATTATAATTTTTCAAAATTTTTATTTTATTTTTTGTGGTACTGTGGGGTTGAATTCAGGGCCTTGTGAATACTTTTGTGTGCTCTACCACTGATCTGCATCCTCAGCCCCTTTTTAATTATGTATCTTGAGACAGTGTCTCACTAAATTACACAGATTGCCTCTGGGCTTGAACTCACAATTCTCCTGCCTCTGCCTCTCAAGTCGCTGGAATTACAGAGATGCACCACTGAGCCTGGCTCATGATTCTTATTTTAGTGTGACTTTCTTGAACATGATAAGAGTCTGGGAAAAAGTATCTGGTAAAACAGATTTCCAAACTGTGAATATTGTAAAGCATTGGTATGCTTTATTTTAAAAGGAGTACTCAGATTTGAGTAAGCATTCCAGAAATGGAAGAAAAAGGAAAGGAAGTGTGCATTTGGCTTCTCTGGTGTAAGCAGGGCTGGGATTTAGCTCAGTTGGTAGAGCACTGCGCTGCAGTCTCTGAGGTCCTGAGTTCAATTCCCAGCACCGCAAAAATGGGAGAAGGGCCTGGCAATCCACTCCCGAGGCAATCCCAAAATGGTCAGCCATTGAAAACCCTGTGAGGGTCGCTATGAGTTGGATACCGACTCGACGGCACCTAACAACAACAACAACAACAAAGTGTAAGCAAGTCATGGGGGCCCTCTGTGCTGCCAGCTCACCTTTTGGAAAGTTAAATTTTATCACCTTTTCCTTGCAGTCCTTTGAATCTCTATTCCTGTTCTATTAGAAATTATTTAAAGTTGCAAGAGAGGTTGTTTGGGAAGGTTAGTAATTGAGAATTGCTTTTCTTCTATATCTGGGGCTGCAGACTGTGGCCTGATTTGACAAATAGCCTGCTTTTGTTTCTGCTTTTTTTTTTTTTTTTTTTTTTAAGTAGAGCTGGTGTGCTAAGAATAGCTTTTGCATTTTTAAAGGATTTAAATTATAAACAAAAAACAAAAACAAAGCAGCAGAGACTAACTGATGTAACCTGCAAAACCTAAAATATCAACTGGCCCTTTATAAAAAAAAGTTTGCCAGCTGTCCTGATATGTTGACTTTGACTGTCTACTCTATTTATAGTTCATTAGCAGTTCTTCTAAACAGACATTTGCTGGCTGGGCTTTAGCTCAGTTGGCAGAGTGCTACTCTACTTTCTGAGGACCCAGGTTCAATCCCCAGCACTGCAGAAACATAAGTCCATGGCAATCCACTCCTGAAGCAATCCTGAAACAATCAGCCATTAAAAACTCTGTGAGGATCGCTATGAGTTGGACCCAACTCGATAGCACTTGAGAACAACAAATGGACATTTGCTGTTTCCTTTTAGCAATTATTTCACTCTGAGATACAGCTACCCTGTTGTCCTAAGACTTTCCTCGATGTAAACCAGTCTTCCAGATTCCACACTAGCATTTAAAACTTGATCCCCTGGGCCACACTGATTATTTACAATCTAGTCATGGTTGGTATATATTTTATATAGAAGGGAGAACATCAATAAAAGCTTTAGGCTAAGAATTAGACATGTCAGAGATACCGGGTTTATATAAATAAAATTAGTTTCCTAAATATAAATTTCATAAGTTGTCAAAAAAAGTTTTAAGGAACAGGGTTTTGTTTTTTTCTTTTTTCTTTTTTCTTTTTTTTTGCAGTGCTGTGGATCCAACCCAGGGCCTCATGAGTGCTAGGTATAGTCTTTACCACTGAATTACATCCTCAGCCCAAAACAAGTTTTCATTTTCTGAAACTAATGAGATTCTAGGACAGAGATTATTAACTGGTATTCTAACGCACTGATATATCATGTCTTTTGGGAAGTGTCACAAGTTGTTACTCATAAAAAGGTGTTTTGTATGTGATGAATTTACTTTTAAAAAAAAGAAAATTCAAAGTTAATATTCTATTCTTAGTGGTTCACTTGCATTCTGATAAACACTGTATGAGAGAGCAAAATGTGGGGTTGGAGCGGCATACAATTACTATAACCTGTACCAATGCTATGTGCCACATCCCAGTGTGAGAAACTTATACTGATTTATTGCTACATTTTGGGCTACTTTTGAGTTTCAATAATGTTTTAATTCTCTTTTAATTAAAAAATTTTTTGATTAAAATATCCATTGGAATATGGTCATGGACTTATCATGTCAGAGTTAATGATCTGAAAGTCTGTCTAGAAGTATCTTTTTAAATTTTTACCCTGATATTTTATATCACTTTACTTTAACCATTATTAAATATTATTCAGAATTTTTAAATCTTTTAATTTATTTATTGATTAAATTTTTTGAGACAGGGTCTTGCTAAGGAGCCCAGGTTGGCATTGAACTTGAGATTCTCCTGCTTCAGCCTCTGGCCTTTTTGCCTTTTATGTATTAGTGAATTAATTGAGCTATACTACACTGAATAAAGTAAATAAATATATAAGTACTGGAGTCTACCTGTGTCCATAAGAACCAACTATAGCTAATCTTCATTATGCCATTTGAATTTGGGAGACTGCTTCCTTTGTAATTATAGTTTTAATTTCAGCATTAATTTCTTTACCCTCATACTTCAAAGTTGTGTTTCCTAAATGACTATGCTACATTTTCATAAGCATTTAGCTAAAATTACCAGTGTTGGTTGATCTTCACATTTTGGGTTGAATTTCCAAGGATTTTGGAAGAGGAAAATGCCAGGTCATATGCAAACTGTCACTTTTATCTAAGGAAGGGTTCCATTTTCTTTTCTTTTCTCTTCTTCTCTTTCTTTCTTTCCTTCTTTCTTTCTTTTTTTTTTTTTTTTTTTTTTTTTTTTTTTTTTTTTTTTTTTTTTTTTTTTTTTTTTTTTTTTTTTTTTTTTTTTTTTTTTTTGCGGTACTGGGGGTTGAACCCAGGGCCTCGCGCCTGCATGCTCTGCAAGTGCTGGACCACTGGGCTGCACCTCAGCCCATTTTTTTTTTTTTTTTACTTTTTGAGACAGGGTCTCGCTAAATTACGCAGACTGCCTCTGGTCTCGAACTTGCGATCCTCCCGCCTCCGCCTCCCGAGCTGCTGGAATTATAGGCGTGAGCCACCACGCCTGGCCCCCTTCTTTCTTTTTTTTTTTTTTTTTATGAAGTCTTGCTGTGTTGTCCAGGCTGGCCTTCAACCCTTGCTCCTCTTTCCTCAACCTCCAAAGTAGTTGGGATTTAAGGCATGTTATTGTGCCCAGTTTTAGCTCTTTCTTAAAAGATGAATCCTTATTTTTAGAAAGTTGACAAGACTTTTAAATTTTAAATTTTGTGTATTTTTTAAGAAGACCACTGTTTTTCTTCCAGTATTAGTTTGATGACACCATCACCTAATAGATTATATGATTATATAACTATTTCTTCTAATAGATTATTTGAAGTCAGTGTCTTTAATATGCACATGTGTGGGTATTTTTAAAATTTGTACAGTATCAGCCTAGTAGCTTACTTGTGGATATTCAGTACTTTTTGAATGAGTAAGTACGTTGCCTTGCTTGGAGTCATCAAAGTTAAAATAGCTTTGTAGACATATAATCACAAGATAAGTTTTAATTTTGTGGTAGCTATCTCTTGTACGGGGCTGGGATTTAGCTCAGTTGGTAGAGCCCTGCGCTGCAGTCTCTGAGGTCCCAAGTTCAATTCCCAGCACCACAAAAATGGGAGAAGGACCTGGCAGTCCACTCCCAAGGCAATCCCAAAACAGTCAGCCATTGAAAACCCTATGAGGGTCGCTGAGTCAGATACCGACTCGATGGCACCTCACAACGACAACATCTCCAGTACAAACTGGAGTGAGAAAAGGGCGCTTAGAATTACTTTGCTTCAGAAATGAAAACCAGATTCATTTTTGAAAAAGGTTAACAGTGCAAAGTTTAAAATTATGAGGTTGTAAAATACTGAATTAGTTTTTTTTTTATATAAACTGGACGTATAGGTGGACCTGCTTGAGTTGTCTTTGTTTTTATGGAAAAGTGTTTTTATTACGTGCTTTTATAATCTTTCGTTGTTCACACCCTATGCTGAAAGCCTTTTCCCTAAATATCACCTTTGGACTGTGTTAAATTAACAGATATCTTGAGAATAGAACCCAAATCTAACCTCACAATTCCTGTTTCATATACAACTTGCACACATAGACTGAAGATAATTTGATACAATATTTTTAGTGTGCCTGAGTTTTGACTATGACCCATCATGTAAGATCAAGTGTAGAATCCACTTGTGTCATCAACTCAAAAAGTTGTGGATTTTGGAGTGTTTTGCATTTCATATTTTCAGATTAGGGGTATTCAATTTGTACTATTAACTACGAAGTTGCTGTGTGCTATATAAGATTGAGTGTAGCTAATATTTAGGTTGCCTCTTAAAATCTTTGGACTGCCTTTTAGTCTTAGCAAATTCTCATTGTATGAAGTACACAGGAATTTTTTCCCTTTGAATTGTTTCTCCCTGTAGGACTTCACTTGTAAGTGCTGGATAATTTAGGATAAACTAGAGCATTTCATATTTTTACGAGTACTTGCATAAATTTAAAGCGCTTTGATGTCTCACACTCTCCCAAAGATATTTAGATAGATGTATTGATATCTTAATTGTTATAATGTCACCATTTGAGTTGGAGGAACATTTGGTGAGGAGTGCCTATTTCTAAGCACTGGGTGAAAGAAGAGTAAGACAAAGTCCGTGCTCAAAAACATTTGTGGTGGGTGGTAAATTCTCACAAGATTTACTGAATCTAAACCCCACTGGGACTGAGGGAACATCCGAAAGCTACTGTCTTGGAAATTTTTGAGGAAATATTTCTAAAATATTTAAAAATACCTGAGTCACTTCACTCTGAACAGAAGATGTGAGAAGTCTTTTTTTTTTTTTAAGTTTGTCTCATTTTATGATAGGTTATTTTATTAAGAAAAAAACCTTTCTGATTGTTTTTGTGTTTATGCATTTCTAGCTTTTTACAGGAAGCAGTCTTTTGGAAAATGTCCTACATAGATTATCCTTCAAATTATCAAAGTAAATTTTCATTGTAAGATAAATGTTATCTTTGTGTAGGCTAGCCATATTCATAAGGCTGTAAGATATAATAAGTTACTTTTTTTAACTTAAAGCATTTTGCAATACAATTACATAGTTGAAGATTGTGTATTTTGATATGTAAGAAGTTAATATTTTCAAGTAAGCAATCTTACTATCATCAGATTATAATTATTTTGTAATATTTTAATAGGTGCATATTAAAGTGTGTATGAAAAATCTAAAATGTTGATGTGTTTAATAATAGTTGTCTTATTTTTTAATGACATATGAAGGTATGTAGATAAAGCCCAACTACCCAAATACACTATGGTACACCATACTTATTAATCCATCAAGATTATAGGTGTTGGTTTGCTTTTCATATATGTAAATATCATATATTCATATAATTAGAATTTTAAAAAATTCCTTTTGTTTAAAGATGAATTATTTCATAAACTGAAAATGGCAGTCTTAATGGTAAGAGTTAGATACATATAGTAGTTTCCAACTTCAATACAAAGTAATTCCATGTAATACAAATGCAGTAGAACAGATTTTTAGATTCTTACTAACAGCTAAAGTCTGCCTCGTGAGAAAAATAACAAGTGTCCAAGTTTTTTTGTTTAAACTGGCTCCCCCCCCCCCCCCAGTATTGGAGGTTGAACCCAGAGCCTCACACTTGCATGCTCTGCAAGTGTTGGACCACTGAGCTGTACCCTCAGCCCATTTTTTTACTTTTTGAGACACGGTCTCACTAAATTATGCAGACTGCCTCTGGTCTCAACTTGCAATCCTCCTACCTCCGCCTCCCAAGCCACTGGGATTACAGGCATGCACCACTGCGCTCGGCTTGCTTTAGTTTAAATTTTTGTGAAACTATTTGTTGCAGATTGGATGAGTGTTTATGCAAAATTAGCATGTACAAGGTGAATTTAAAGACATTTCTCTGGTCTGTTTAGACTTATACATCACCAATTAAATGTCTTTATTATTAATAATACCTACCATTGATCAAGCTCCTACTCATGTGCCATGTACCATTCCAAGGAATTTACACCTTATCACATTTATTTATTATAACAACTCCATGAGGCAAGAACTATGTTCCCATTTTATAGACTCAGAAATGAAGCTGAGAAGTAACTTGCTCAAGGTGAGAGGTCAGGAGCAAAGATGGGGTTTAAACAGGGCAGGTCTTTCCCATTCCATGGTTCACTTTCTTTTCCCTACACCAGAGCTCTCCCTGTTCAATCCTCCTGCCTCCACCTCCCCAGCTCGGATTACAGGTGCGCACCACCTCGCCCAGCTAAACTGGCTTTTAAAATGGAATCCAAACTTTAAAAATAAATTTTCCTTTTTTTTTGGGAGACACAATCTTGCCATGTAGCACAGATTGACCTCAAAACTCACGATCCTGCCTCCTCTTCCAAGTGCTTCAGTTATTGGCCTGTTCTACCGCATCTGGCTGAGTTCAAGTTTTTATCTAGTCATTGTGTGACTAGTCACAGACACAGCATTTAAGAGAACAGAAAGCCGTTAAAAACCTGTGTTTTTTCTACTTGAATTTAACTTATTCAAGGTATACCAGAGTCTTTAAATCTATGCATGGTTATTGCCTATAAATGATCCAGGTTGGAGATCAGCAGTCTCATGGCATGTCATCTGACCAGACACATTCCTCAAAGAAAGATCATGTGTTATGAAATAAGAACCTTCACAGAGTTGATGTGAACCTAAGTAGCCTTTGACTATAAATAGAGTTAAAGTGTGCTCATTTCTTAAGGGTAGAATGCCATCTTTGAAGGAGAGAATTTAGATGGAGTTGAAATCTAAAGTTTAGCATCCAAGCCCCATTACTCTCTGAAGGTTGTATCATGGTACTGAGTTATTGTTTAGCAATGTTTCTGGGCTGGGCTTTAGCTCAGTTGGTAGAGTGCCGCTCTGCACTCTCTGAGGACTCAGGTTCAATCTCTAGCACCACAAAAATGGGAGAAGAACATAGCAATACACTCCCAAAGGAATCCCAAAACAGCCATTGAAAACCCTATGAGGGTTGCTATGAGTGGTACTCTACTTGACAGCACCTAACAACAAAACAAAATAATGTTTCTTCAGAAATGGGACAGTTCTTCATAGTAGCTGTTTAGTACACCTTCCATGGTCTTCAGAAGGCTTTTAGCTTCTGCTCATAGAACCTACGTCACAAAACCCATTTAGATGGGATGCATGTTGTTTCTTTCTGTACTGGGGGATTGAAGATTGAACCTAGGGTCATGCACATGCTAGGCAAGTGCTCTGCCATTGAACTGCACCCTTAGCTTAAATTTTTTTTTTTTTTTTTTTTTTTTTGAGTGAGGGTCTGGCTAAATTGCACAGGCTGCTTCTGGCCTCAAATTTGCAATCCTGCCTCGGCCTTCTAAATTGCTGGGATTATAGGCATGAACCACAGCACCTGGCTGGGTTGTGTGTTCTTTAAGAGAAAGTCCCTTGTTTAAGGGGTTTGTGTGTATTTATTAGAAAGCCCTAGGCAGAAGGAAATTGCAGCTATCGCTCTCTTGGGTTTTTATCTCTAGCTATTTTCTACAAGCAGATTTGAGTTCCTGTTCCCCAATTTCTGATGCTGCCACTACCCTGACCTGCCCTCTGCCACTTTGTTGTTTTTGGGTTGGGGGAAGGAGTGGTTGTTTGTTTGTTTGTTTGTTTGAGATGGGTTTGATATGTAGCTCAGGCTGGCCTTGAACTCTTGAATCTACTGCCTCAACCTCCTGAATGTTGGGATTATGAGTGAGTGCCACCATGCCTGGCACTCCCTCTACCACTTTCTAACTTCTGGCCTAAGAGTGGTTTCTTTCCTTCTTTTTAAAAATTTTTTTCAGTAGTGGGGGTTGAACCCAGGGCCTCACACATGCTAGACTAATGTTCCACCTAATATTAAGCTGCATCCCCAGCCCTTTTTATTTATTTTTTTATTCTGAGACAAGGCCTCTCTAAGTTGCCCAGGCTGCCTCTGGCCTCAAACTCACAATCTTCTTGCCTCAGCCTCCTGAGCTGCCAGGTGTACTACATCGCCTGGCTGTATGGTTTCTTTTGTTCTATCGATCCGGTGTTGGGCCAAAAAAAAAAAAACAATTATGCAAACTAGTGGAAGAAATTACAAAAGCTTAGAAGTTAATTCACAAGGTACAAATTTGTTATCCTAAGGTGACAATAAAGATAATTTGACTAAGGACACCTGCTATACTTTGGCTCTGGAGTGCCCCCCACATGTATGGAAGGCTTGGTCATCAGTCTGTGGCAGTACTGGGAGTTCATGGGGCTTTAGGAGGTGAAGGCAGTCTGGTCACCGTGGGTGTGCCCTTGAAGGGGATGTTGAGACCCTGGCCCTGTCCTGCTTGTCTCTTTGCTTTTAGAAGATTGATTATCTCAGATGATGAAATCATGTCATCTGCAGGCAAATGGATGGAACTAAAGATCATCATGTTAAGTGAAACAAGCCATACTCAAAAAGACAACTATCGCATGTTTTCCTCTCACATTTGGAATGAAGATTTATAAAGAAAAAATGTGAAAGTAGAGGGGGAATGATCTGGGAAGAAAAGGGAGGCCAAGAGGAGAGTGGAGGCGGGACAAGAGAGGGTAATGGGGGGTGTCAATATGACTAAAGTACATTATATTCATGGATGGAAATATCACAAGAAAATCCATTATTTTGTACAATTAATATAAGCTAGTAAAAATGATTTTGTAAGAAGCTTGTTTTCATTTCTCACCTACATATATCATGACTATTATTCTGCACCTCTAGTCCATTTTTTACTTTTTGTTTTTGAGACAAGGTCTTGCTAAATTATGCAGGTTGGCTCTAACCTCAAACTTGGGATCCCCCTGCCTCAGCCCCCCAAGTTGCTGCAATTAAAGGTGTGTGACACTGTACCTGGCCATATTTATTACTTTTTAATACTGTTGGCCTGACCCATCCTCATTGCTAAAGAAATACATTTTCTGCATATTTCAAAAATATGTTATTCCCATTGAACCAGTTGCCAACCCTATTTATTTATTTGGTTTGGTTTGTTTCAAGTCTGAGGGATCTCTCTTGGTCTGGTCATTGTTGAGTTCTGGGTAGACTAGCAGGAAAAATCTAACCTGGCTATGGTTACAAAGTACTTCCAAGTTCCTGAACTGTTAACTTTCCCTCTTCCAGCACTTTATAAGGCCCACATAAAGTGAAATGGAATTCTGATAAGGGTGAGAGATTCTTGGAATAGCTCTTCTGGGAATTTAGGATCAAGACAGGTTCATTTAGATAAAGGCGAGCCCTGAAATTTTTTTTTTTTAACTTTCAGTGTTAAGGATTGATCTCAAGTTCTTGCGCATGCTAGGCGAGCCCTCTACCACTGAGCTACAGCCCCATTTACCCACAAGCCCTGGAATTTTGAGGTCAGTAAGCCTGGAGTTGAATGTCACATTGCGTAGAGGACAATCTGCATGGCAAGAAGCAATCACCTAGCAAGAAATAAAGAAAGGTGCTGTACTGCCTAGAAAGAGAAGCTGTTATAAAATCTTTCCGGTTTTCATGAGGCTCAGTTGTACTTCATTTTCTTTATTTCATGTCTGAGATTCCTCTGTCTTCTACTGAGGTAGTTTGAATAGATTATTCCTTATTATCAGATATCATTGGCCCTCCATATCCACAGGTTTCATGTCCATGGATTCAACCAACTCAGCATCAAAAATAATCTGAAAACAATGCATTTTTACTGAATACATACACTTGACATTATTCCCTAAGCAATATAGTACAATTTTTTATATAGTATTTACATTGTATTAGGTATTATAAGCAATCTAGAAATGATTTAAAATATATGGGAAGAAGTGTGTAGGTTATATACAAATGAAGTAGCGTGCCATTTTATGTACATAGGATTAATATGAGTCAGACCCAACTCGATAGCACCTAACCATATATATATATGGTTAACCCTATATATATGACCATATATATATGTATATGTATATGTTGTTGTTGTTGTTAGGTGCCGTTGAGTCGGTATCCGACTCATAGCGACCCTCATAGGGTTTTCAATGGCTGACTGTTTTCGGGATTGCCCTGGGAGTGGATTGCCAGGCCCTTCTCCCATTTTTGCCATGCTGGGAATTGAACTCGGGACCTCAGAGACTGCAGTGCAGTGCTCTACCAACTAAGCTAAATCCCAGCCCCATATATGTATACATAGAGTATAATATATATAGTATAATATATGCATAGTATAATATATGCATAGTATGTGTATATATATGTGTGTGTATATATATACATGTGTATATATATGTGTGTGTGTGTGTGTGTAATTTTTAAAAAATAGTTCTCAGACTTGAACTACAGCCTTGGCTACATAGCATGTCTTCTCTCAATAACAACAACAAAAGAAAAACAATATTAGGGGAAAGATTGACTTGTTTGGCTGTAGTATACAATGATTTTAATGGCTGCAAAGTATCTTGGGAAGTCTAATTAAAAATGGTCACTAAAGCAAATTTTGCCTCTTTATTTAATACCTATCTAAAATTTCATTGACATTTCAGCCAGTAAAAATTTATTTTTCATTGGAATCTATCATTTTTAGGGATAATGTTTTAGAATTACATTCATCTAGGTTCTAAATTGCCACAAAAAATTTAAATTTAAAGGCTGGGGATGTAGCTCAGTCATAGAGCAGGGGTTCCCAACCTGGAGCTGCAGACCAGTCAGGAAGCAGGCCACACCACAGGATAGTGATAATGAGCAAAGCTTCATCTATATTTACAGCTGTTCCTCATCACTTGAATCATTCCAAAACTCACCCTCTCTCTCTAGTCCATGGAAAAATTGTCTTCTAGGAAACCGGTCCCTTATAACAAAAAGTTGGGGACCACTTGCCTAATATGCTTGAGACCCTGGGTTTGATCCTTCGTACTGCAGCATAAATAAAAATAAATTTAAGATTATATTTTATATTTCTTACCAGAACCTTTATTTTTGCTTCAGTAGGTTTTCCCCAGTGTTGATGACCACTTTTAGAAGTATCAAGAATTTGCTCGGCATGGTAGCACACTCCTGTCATCCCAGCAACTGGGGAGTCTGAGGCAGGAGGATTGTGATATTGAGGCCAGAGGCAGCCTGTGCAACTTAGTAAGACCTTGTCTCAAAATAAATTAAAAAAAAAAAAAAAAGAAAAAAAAGTCAAGAATTTAAGTCAGAGGAAATGATGAGAATTTGGGATGATTTACTTTTTTGCATTTTTTATAGCCTTGTGATTCTCTTATTTTTACTTATCAGAGTAAGTTAGATCTTCAAAAAGTTTAAAGGCTTTTACTTATTGAAGAATCACAAAGTTCAGATAGATACGTAAGGGTTCAATCTATAAAATGCTGCAGTAACCACTCAACTCAGCATCCTAGTCACACTGTGGGGCATCAACTATTGTCTATAAGACTCGAAGATATTATCTCTATTTTACCTTACTGTCATTGGGGTTGTGTTTGACTCTCATTTGGCCTGGAAAGGAAAGTTGTGGGATTTTTTTCTCCCCTTGCTAACTAGCTTTAAGATGTTCATCAAGAGTTTATACTTAATCTTATTCTTTTACTTCATTAGCTTCTTAGTCCATGTCTCTTAGAATGCATTGTTCAGTGGAATATCATGAAATGGTCTCTGTACTTGAATGTTGGAGTCTAGTACAATTTACACAGTTTCAAACAGAATATTGAAATTTGCAAATCAAAAAATGGAAAAGCAAAAAGCTGCTGCTTTTTCTACCTTCTGTTATAGATACAAGATATAGTTGGGTGGTTGGACACGCCTCAAGTTAACCTCATTTAGGTTAATTTTATCCTCAAGGAGACCCAGTTATTTTCATTCAGTTCTCATGGCCATGGCCTGTTTGCCAGCCAGATGCCCTACTAACACAGGTTTTGTCACGATAGCATCTAAGTGTGTAGAGAGCTGTTTGTGCTACTTCAAGAACCCACTAAAGTCATTAGTGTGTAAATTGTTTTTCAAGTAAACTAGCGTGCATTTATAAAATACTTTGGCATCAAGAAAAATAAAGATGTCTTCTTCCACACAAGGGTACTACTACTAGAAATAATTGAGAGAAAATAGATTAAAAGTAAATTTAGAGCTGGGTGCCATGGCATACACCTGAAATCCCAGCTACCCAGGAGACTGAGGCAGGTTGTGCAATTTAGCAACATCTTGTCTCAAAATTTTAAAAGGGGAGCTTGGGGATTCAGCTCAATGGTAGAGCACTTGCCTAACATGTGTAACACCCTGGGTTCAACCTCCTAAGTCCAGAAAAATAGCCTAGTAAATTTAGAATATGGACTTGAAAGATTAGAGCATCCACTTATTTTAATAATACTGTTAAATGATAACACTTATTGTGATAATACTGAGTGAGTTATCTGCTGCTACTCTAAAACACTTGATGTGAAAAAATTCAATTAAATTTAGTGTAGAAGGGTCAATTTATGGAGTGGAAGGAAGGAGGGAGGGATCTAGCAAAGGGAAGAGATGATTGGGGAAGATGGGAGAGGGAAGAGGGTCAAAGAGGAGGGATGAAGAGGGAGAGGGCAATTTCAATGTAAACAGCACAACTTTACGAGTATAGTGGGAAAAAAGGGGAAAGATAGAAAAAAACCTACAAGAATAGCTAAAATTTAAAATAATAATAGTAGTAGTAGTAGTAGTAGTAGTAGTAGTAGTAGTAGTAGTAATACCAAAGGCTGGCAATAATGTAAATGGACTAGGTTACTCATCTATTACTGCTTAGAATGTAAAAAGATAGATCACTATAGAAAAAAGCTTGGACTTAAATCAAAATCGGGATGCACGTATATAGATAAATATTCTCACAAAAAAACATGAAAGTAGAAAGGAGACCATGGGTTGGGGGGGGATGGAGGAGAAGGGTCATAAGAGGGTAAGGGGGAAGTTACGTGAGCAGTGTACAATGAAATGTATATATGGAAATGTCAGAATGAAACCCATTAAATTGTACATTTAAAAATTCCAATTCAAAAAACTACATTTTCAACTACATATCTATGAAACAAAGTTTTCATTATATACTTTAACCAAATTAACATATGTCAACAGTTTGAATGCACAAGCCAATGTAAGGAATCCACAATCTTGTATTAAACCAAGATTAAAGAAATTTTCAATAAATAATGCTATAGTCTATTGATTTCTTTTAACTTTTTAAACTATAGTTATTTTCATTAAAATATATAATTTATGTTAATATATAATCGCCTTTTACTTTTAAATTAGTAAATAAAGGTTTCTAAAATTAAAAAATAGAAAAATAAAATGCTTGATGTGTGCATAGGATAACATACCTCTTATTACTATTTTTTCGTTGTTGTTAGGTACTGAAATTTCCCATACATAGCAATCCCTGAAAATCATTTGTAACACAGTTGGGTGTTTGTTTGCAGTACTAGGGGGTTGAACCCAGGGCTTCATGCAGTCTTTGCAAGCACTCTACCACTGAACTCCACCACCAGCCCCATTTTTTTACTTTTTATTTTGAGACAGGGTCTTGCTAAGTTATGCAGGCTGCCTCTGGCCTCAAACTTGTGATCCTCCTGCCTCTACCTCTCAAGTTGCTGGAATTACAGGTGTGTACCCCTGTGCTGGCAACACAGTTTTTCTTCACCTCAAAATTAAATTGTTGTGTCTGTATGTGGATTATTGTGTTCATTGTGATTACATCCACATACAGTAGCAGGCTCCAATTTTGAAACTCACAAGTTCATGTTCCCAGAGGTAGAATACAGGTGCAGGAAAGCAATTTGAAAAAGCTCATACAAAAAACAGAGGGATTGGACATTTTAAAAAATAAACTAGACCTTCAGCACAGTTAAAGAAGTGCTGATCTAGAACATTGCCTAGTATATAATAGGTACTCATTACTTGAATGAATGAATGAATGAATGAGTGAAAAGGTGCCACTGTTCGGTAAAAATATTTCTTTATACTAGTGCTTATGTATTGTGTATGATAGTTTGCTTGTCCAGCATTTACCTATTGTTTATAATAAAGTGAATAAACATAGGTTAGGGGTCTTTTGCTTACTAATCTTGTTACCTATCTGATGGTCAGCCAGCCTTTCTCAACCTCGTTCAGATTCAAATGAAACAGTGAATGTTAAAGTGCTTTTTGTAAAACTGGGTTTACAAATGTTAGTTTTCACGGTTACTAGTGTAAACAAACCATTTTTGTTCAATCTGAAGTCTGGCATAACATTTCTGTATAAAATATGAATTATGAAAAAACTAAAGAATATTGGTTAGGGATATATAACAGAGGAAGATACTATTGCCATTAAGTAAAAGATGGTTGATTAACACCCCAGTTTTGTGCTGGCTAACACTTGTGCACATCATTGTGTCCTCATTGCATCACAGCAATGACAGGAAACCAATAGAATCATGAAACGCCTTCTGAACTACCAGGCAGAGTCTACATTATTTTTGAAATAGTTTTATTCAAGTATATCTTATAGTATTTTAACTCTTTAAAAATTAATTATTCAATATGGCCACTTGGCACCTATTAACTGGACAATATTATTACCCAAATCTCATTTATGCTAGTAAAAGTTTATTAAGTACTCTAGAAGTCCACATATATGATGAGGTGTTCTCCAAATTACCTATCAGAAAAGAGGGAGTTCATTTATATTTGGGTTCTTACAAAGCCATAGTACAGTGTTGCCAATTACATCATATCTTTCACAATAAAGTATTACCTTAAGAAAACATATTAGCATAAAAATTACCTCAGTCAATGCTAGTTTTAGATACTTGTAAATGTCACCAGAGAATTGCTAGAAAACATAGCAAAGAAATTTCACATGAATTTAACCATTTATTCCTCATCATCACTAGTGTGGCTATCAATATAAACAAGCTCTTTAAAAACAATAGTGTATGTGATTATGTTGTAAAGGTCATGAATAAACATCTATAAGATGCATTAGATGTACTACTATGCAAATGGATAGTTTCCATGGACCTCTGTTAGGGAATGAATTGTATTGTGTCTTCCCCACCCAACTGTATATGTTGAAGTCCTAACCCCCAATGGGACTGTTTGCAGACAGGGACTTTAAATAAGTAATCAAGGTTAAATGTGGTCACTGAGGTGGGCCCAATTCCAATATGACTAGAGAGAAGAGGAAATCTGGTCACAGATAAGTACAGAGATAAGTACTGTGGATGACACAGCAAGAAGGCAGCTACTTGCAAGCCAGGAAGAGAGGCCTCTGGAGAAACCACATAGAGCAGCACTTTGATCTTGGACCTCATGCTCCAGAATTGTGAGAAAATAAGTTTCCATTGTCTAAGCCACCTAGTCTGTGGTACTTTTCTGTGACAGTTTTAGCAGACTAATAGCTTATCCTATATACCAGCTCCGTGGGTGAAATATTTTAAATAGGTTAGACAAAAGTTCAGAAGGGTGACCTGGAAACTTTCTAGATCATCAGTCCCAATCCTTTGGCACCAGGTACTGGTTTCATGGGAGGTAATATTTTCATGCACCAGGTGGAAATGGTTTCCAGATGACCAAGTGGTAATATGAGCAATGGGGAGTAGCTGTAAATACAGATGAAGCTTGCTGCTCACTTCCTGCTCTGCAGCATGGTATCAGTCTGTGGCAGGGGAGGGTTGGGGACCCATATTCTAGGTGACTCAGTGGCCTAGTGATAAGGAAGAATGGCAAAGATGTTCTTGAAGAGTTTGACTGCAATTGTTTCATACAATAAGAGTGAAAAAGCAATGTTTTAAAAATACTTTTAAATATCAAAAATTAACACTTAGTAATTTATCTATGACCATCCCTCTAAGTTTACTACTTGAGTTTGGCAAAAGAAACTCCTTTTTTTGTTTTGTTTTGTTTTGTTTTGTTGAGACAGGGTCTTCCTTTGTAGCCCAGGCTGGCCTGGTACTCAGTATTTAGATCAGGTTGGCCTCAAACTCACATTGTCCATTGTCCTGCCTCAGCCTCCAGAATTCTGGGATTACAGGCATGCACCACCACGCCAAGCAAAAAACTCCTTTTGATGAGCTTTTACTGGGGGAAATGGGAGATTGTCTTGTAATTAGGATTCATGAAAATGTTTTTTTTCCCTAATTAGAATAAAGTATAGCCTTGTATATAATATTATTGAATGTGAGTGATCAGTCAAGTTAATTTTGAAATGAAACTGTCAGTATTGTGTATAGAATTAAATTTCTTAAAGTGAGTTTCAAATACTACAAATGCTGTTTGGGTAAGTTTGGTTGGGGTCCATCTATATATTTAATAGATATTTAGCATGAAGAATTTTGTTTTAAAATAATACATCAAATTAGAACCCATGCCCCAACATCAGTTGCCACTGAGCCATCCTTCTGCATCGCACAGGGGCTGCCTAGTCTGGATGACAACGGTTTTCTGGTTCAGAGAAAATGCTGGAATTTACTAAATATAAATGCCGAGGTCCAGTGATGTCTTCCCATTTCTTTTACTCTTTGGTTTTCTCTTTCTCTTAAGACACTATGTTAGTATTTCTCATTGTCATAAGTCCCAAATTATGCATTTTCTTGAAATGTCATTTATACAGAAGAAATTTGTCTCTTTCCAAGTTCCTCAGTGACAATATCACATTACTAAGAAAGAATTTTATTTTGAATAAGGACCTGCCCCAAGGTAGAGATATACAAAGCAGTGATTTTAAAGTAGGGAACACTTAAACACAAGTTTTTCTAGCTTATTAATCTCTATGACAAAACAGAAATATGTCCCTATCCTGAAAGTTTTCTTACTAGAGAAATTTCCACTAAAATCAGAAGAAATTGCACCAATCTAAAGAGCTTTTCTTACAAAGATGTGGAACCTTGCAAACTGCAGCTTATAAATAAAAATAGTATGAATATTATTGTCTTTTATTAAACATAAGGAGATGTATATAAGTAGGTAATTATATATAAACTGAAGCATGAGTTTCTGTCAAAATGGGCATTTAGGTGTATGTAGGTTCCCTGCCTCCACCAAGTCCAAAGAATATAATGACAGTCATTCAAGGAAATCACCCATGTGAACAAGCATCTGGGATCTAAAAGAGGTTGAACTACAGTGTACCCACAGCACTGTTATTCTGCTTTTCAGGGGAATGTGTGTCACAACTAATATTATTTGCTATACCGACATATTCTTGCAGCACCTAGTACAATGCTGTGCATACAACAGATGCTTAATAAGTGCAAGAAGTGTCTTATCAATGTAGCTTTGGAAAGCTGGAGAAGGGATAGTGAAAAGACAGGTGGGTGCCTGGATTTTTTTTTAACCATAAATTCTTTTACAGATATTTCTGTAGTACATGCCATGAAGAATGTGAGATTTGCAGAATTACTGGCACCTAAGAGAAAATAGACCAGTATATTAAATTGAATAAAATATATGCTGCTGGAAAAATGATCCTAGAGTATTTATCGATGGCATGGGTGTTGATCCTTATGCTTACATAGCTGCTTCTCTGGTTTTTCCTCTGTGGGGAGCCTCTCTCTGAGGCCAGCGTCAGCTGTACCATCATTCTGTCGGGCTTCTCTCCATTCTCTGGCATATAGTTGCCCAGGTCATTCACCTCGCCATCACTGTAGCTGCCATCCAGCATCACAGCTCGGGGTTGGGGTAACCCGCAGGTGCAGGGAAGCTGCAAACACACATGCACACAAGCTCAGCACCATCCCTCAGAAGCCCACAAAAGCACTGTGCAGAGGTAGTGGAGAGGGCTGCCTCTTCCTAGCTTATTTTTATTTCTTCCCTAGCGCCAGGGCCTGTTTGAGGGAAGGCAGGAAAAAGAATGGTGGTGTCATTGTCAGCATTCTAAAGTAGGGCTGCATCCTAAAGTAGGGCTGAGGGTATGGTGCTGTGGCAGACTGCTGGCCCTGCCCCTACAAAGCTCACTACTTTAAAAAGACAAAAACAACAACAACAAACCAATAGGACTGACCTCACTTATCCTTCCTTCACATTTGTACACATGCATTTTTCAAAGCTATGTTGTTTCTATGCTCAGGCTCAGTTACTCATAATTTCAACAACGAACAAGACATCTGAAAAAACAGGAGGTCTAGCTAAATCAATGCTACTGTGATTATTGGTAGTCCACCCCTCACTCCACACTCTCTGAGAACCCAGGTTCAATCCCTAGCACTGCAAAAACGGGAAAAGGATGTGACAATCCACTCCTGAAGCAATCCGGAAACAATCAACCATTGAAAATGGTATGAAGGTCACTATGAGTTGGACCCAACTCGACAGCACCTAACAACAACAACAACCCCTCACAGGCATACCTTTTCTTACAGGGTCCTACTCGACCTAATCACGGAATCCATAAATATGCTGTATACCAATGCCTGAGCTCTATCAATTACTACTATTGCCACCTCCCTTACTGCTGCTTGGATAGCACATGAATCATCTTTTTCACCTTACTAGGACCCCGATTTCCACCTTTCATTAATATTAACAAAAATTTCCCACTCTTAGCTAACCCTGTTAAATGCCTCATACTTGGAAGCATTTTTGCCAGTTTCTTTACCTCCAACAATCTTATTCCCATAAACCTCCCCCAATTTACTAGTTCAACAAAGAACTAAAGTCTACAAATTGACTCTTAGGAAACAGCATAATGTCATACCAGAGATTAGAAGGAATGTTGATGACTAACTAGATAAATCACCTTGTTCTCCATGAGATCATAAGCAAACACCAAGCCCACTCCAACCATCTACTGTTTTTGCTTGTATTTTGTTTGTTTTCGAGACAAGGTCTCACTATGTAGCCTGGGCTGGCCTCTAACTCTCAATCCTCCTGCCTCTGCCTCCTGGATGCTGAGACTACAGGTGTGCATCACCATACCTGGTACCAAAACCTTGATAAAGATGTTTACACATCACATTTGTGTGTGTGTGTGTGTGTGTGTGTGTGTGTGTGTGTGTGTTTTCTGGGGGTGGGGAGTGAGAATCAGAAATGTAGGCATTGTGGGACTAGATTACCACTACATGGTTAGGATTTTCTGCAGGCAATAACTATTGAGTTGCAGACTGGTGGGAGAAATATAATCTGAGAAATGAGGGCAGAGATGAGGTCGTATATGAAGGAAATTTTTCTAGAATTGAGGATGTTCTTCCTTGGAGGGTTCTTTTATGTCAATTCTATAATCATAAATAATTTGTTCCACAATATTAAATTATCATTTTTTTCTCCTGGATTCTCTCACTAAACTCTGAACACTACTAAGATAAAAGGGACTGTGTCTTAGTTCAATTGGCTTAGTGATTTCAGGTATATGGTAGGTGCTAAATCAATGTTTCAGTGCATGGAAGATGTAGTCCAGAGTAAGTTTCCTATTGTTATAACCTATTTCATTTTGCTTGCTCTTCACAACAACCTTTGGAAGTAGGCAGAGGAGGGGTTACCATGGCTCCATTTTACAGAGAGGGTTGGACCTGCCCACAGTCCCCATGTTAGACCAGGCTGCATCCTGCCCAGCCCCTTTAAGTCACAGTAAGGTCACCTTCTCCCGCAGCTTCCGCTCCTTCCGCTCCTGCACTGTGGTCAGGTAGTTGACAGCCGCATACTCCAGCACCGAGAGGAACACGAACACGAAGCTCACCCAGAGGTAGATGTCCACAGCCTTGATGTAGGACACGCGGGGCATGGAGGCGTTCACGCCCGTGATGATGGTGGACATGGTCAGCACCGTCGTGATGCCTGCAACAAACATGGAGTGAGAAGCAAGCATGTGCTGGCCGTTCACCAGACATTGTCCCTGCTGCTCCCTCAGTCTTGAGTGTCTCCACCCCGCACCTCAGCTAGCAAACATCTATGCATCTTTTCCTGCTCCTTTGCCCCTCATCCTCACCCTTTCCTCCCTCTTTATGCCCTGTTTATTCAGCAGAGTACTGAATCACTTCATCCTTCCACAGAGAGACCCAGAAATTTCCGCATTGACATTGTCTTCAAATGTTTAAAGAAAACAGATTGCATATATAAGCAAGTATATATGTTTCTTGTAATGATTGCTTACTCAAGGGGGAAAAAAGGGCATAAGTTTTATTTTATTTATTTTAGTAGAGAGTATAAATCAGATTTATTAAAAGATAATATACCTTTCAGGAATAATTATAGGGAACATTGAGGTACCTAGAGAAGTCTAGATAAACCTGGAAAGGAACTGGAAAAAAAATCTCAGTTCTCTGGGTGAATTGGCATAAGGATATTTCTATTCTCTGGGGGAAGTTAAAGCCAGAGAGAACAGTAAAGTTAAGCAAGCTTCTGGAAGGTGGTGGGCCCAAGAGAAGGGGTGGCTTGTCAGGGGCTGCCCCAGAGAAGATGTGGCATGCACATGGCCAAACAGGAAAAAGGGGAGAGAAGGAGACGGTTAGGGGCACAGAGGGAACAAGGTTTACTTTACATGTGTCCTTGCTGCTATAGAGTCCGGGAGTCCTAGGCCTGTCAGATCAGTTGTTAGGCACCTCTGGCAGTCACCCCCATGCTGGACCTAACTGCCCATCCAGCAAAGTTGAGTTGAGGACTTAGAGGTCAATTTTACCATGAATGATGCTCTTAACTCCATTTATAGGAGATGGATTTTTTTTCTCCAGTTTTTTGAGACAGGGTTTCTCTACGTAGCTCAGGCTAGCCTTGAACTGGAGATTATCCTGCCTCAGCTTCTTAAGTGCTAGGAATACAGGCACGTGCCACCCTGCCTGAATGAGATAGATTTTTTAAAAAAACAGAATGTATATTTATGTAGCACAGTAACTGACAACTGTTAGAAGACAGAGTATCTGCCCGTGGAAATTTGCCCAGGATTTCAAATTAAGCTCAGAGTCTTTGCTTGGGAAACATCAAATCACAAGGGATAGGGGTCACTCTAAGGGCCAAATCCAATCTGTTTTCACTAACACTTGGTGGGTCACACTCTCCCTTGCAGCCTCTAAATTATCTGAGTAGTGGTGTTGTGTGTGATTAAACTGGTACAATACTTATAGTGAGAAACAGGGTAACTCGCTGTCACCCTGTTGCAAGTACAAGAATTGCTGAAGAGATAAGTATTGTGTTCCTGTTCCTTACTCAGAGGTTCTGATTCTACAGATATAATGAGACCCAAGACTCTTCATTATTAACAATTTCCCTCAGAGAGACTGCCACAAAGATCCCTTGGGCCACCTTTTGAGAAACCCTCTTATAGACTATGATGCATTACGAAGATGAGCAGAGAACACCAGATCCCTCACCTTATGACGCGTAATGGCTCTACAAGACCAAGGGCGGCTGCTTTGATGGGCACCTGTGGGCATCTGAAAACAGTTCTGCTATGTAGATCCTTAGTTATGGCATTTTACCCACGAATCAATACCCTGGAGTATTTTCAAGTTAAAACGCCAAAAGGAGTACAGGGCCAATAGAAAAGAATGGTTTTATTTGCAAGGAATTACTTGCATTTTCAAATGGTGTGAGTATGCAGTTGAGACCTTCCTTACCTAAGGGAACTCTGGCAGGCACAGCTCGGTAGTCGATCCAGAAGGACACCCAGGACAGCATGACCATCAGGGTGGCAGGGAAATAGGTTTGGAGCAAGAAGAAGAAGATGTGGCGGCGCAAGGTGAAATTAATGTATAGACGATTGTACCAGCCTAGGAGACACAGGAAGAAAAGAGCACATATCATAGCTACCCAGCTACTTTTTTTTTTTTTTTTTTTTTTTTTTTTTGCCGTACTAGGGGTTGAACTCAGGGCCTTGTGCCTGCATGCTTTACAAGTGCTGGACCACTGAGCTGCACCCCCAGCCCATTTTTTTTTTTTACTTTTTGAGACAGGGTCTCCCTAAGTGACGCAGACTGCCTCTGGTCTCGAACTTGAGATCCTCCTGCCTCTGCCTCCTGAGCCACTGGGATTACAGGTGCTCGCCACCGCGCCCAGCGATACAGCTCCTTCTTAAACAAATTTTATTCAGGGACTCATACATGCCTTAGACAGTCCACTGGAACCTTACTGTGCCTTTATAGGATGGAAGTGAGAAAGGCCAGGGAACAGAAGTATATGGTAACCCAAACCACCTGAGTGAGCCCATCACAATAAATCTGACCTCTTTGTAAACACAAAGGGAACCCCTTGAGGGAAACTTTTAAGCTTTTGTTACTCAAAATGTGCTCTAGGACCCAGGAGTCTTACCTTCATCTGGGAGCTTGTTAGAAATTCAGATCTTGGGCTGGGGGTATAGTTCACTTGCCTAGCATGCACAAAGCCCTGAGTCTGACCCCCCAGGACCACAGAAAATAAAAACTAAATAAAAATTTAAAATTAAGATAAATTTAGACTCTTGAGCCACAGTCCAGACTGAAGCAGAATCTCCATTTAACAGTTTTCTGCACATAATTCATATGCATGCCAAAGGTCAAGCAGTACTAATCTAAACAACCCCCTTTGGATTTCTTTAGGGGGGAAATGTGTTTTAAGTTAAGATCTAAAGCAAAATACAATATTGTATTTGGGCACAGGGTGAGCAATCACTGCTCCAGCCATGGTTTACTCTGCCCTTGTGTTCTTTATAAGGAAAAAATATGCAAAGAATAGGTGAAGGGAAAAGGAGGATGATGGAAGGAAAAGAAAAGGGTACGATGAATGTGAGATGCTGGGACTGAGAGTAAATGAGGACTTGGCAGCATTCAATTGGAACTTGTCATCCTGGGTAATTATAATGCATGGGACATGCTTCTTGTACCAGCAAGTGATTGTCAAGGGACTGCCAGAAGGCTGAAGGCCCAAGAAAGCAAAACTTGCAGGCGATGGGTACTAATGTGCTGGACCTCCATGCCACGTTGAAATAAAATGATGCTCTCTTTTACAGATT